>LGRX02016367.1:0-12599 GCA_001247695.2 Cymbomonas tetramitiformis
GTGTTGGAATCTGCAGTGTCTGCTGATCAGTTTGATGTAAAGCATGACTGTCTAGGCCTTGTACAGCAGTCAGGATGATCAAACCCTGAAGGAACCCTGAAGAAACCCTATGAAACCCTTAGATCTAGATCTAGATCTGCTGAACTAATCGTGGCCGTTGGATCATATAATGACCATCGGTAAGACACAGTGTGTAACAGTTCACGGCCCATCGCAGACGTGTCACTGCAGTCGTTATGAACTCGACAGTGGCACGTCATAACTAACTAAATAGCGAACTTTCACTTAGACTGGCCAATCAGTAATGATTGAGCGATAACATTCGTAGCGTTTCGAGCTGCGAACTGGTATATCTTTTGATAATGAAAGTTAGCGCTTGCTTTTTGCAACTAACCCGACTCTGAATTCCAAAAGTTATATCAATGCGCGAGGCCTGGTTCGTAAGAGCAGATTGGTTCACAGATACAGAGCTCCTGTTTGCATGAACTCAGGAGAAGTTGCACATGTACTTGAGCACCCTTGCCAGAATGGGCACATGGGGCAAGACCGTGCGAATAAGACAACAGCACCCACCTCAAAGCAGGGGTCCCGCGAACAGCCGTCGATGTCCACGCATGAGGTGCTGCCGCTCCCTTCGAACCCCTCCGGGCACGCGCCGCACACTGACCCGAGCTCCGTCTGCTCACAACTCGCTGAAAGGCCCTCGGCGGCCGCGGCCCCGACCCAGCAGCCGCCGTTGGCCACGGCGCAGTCGGTCGTTGGCTTGCACTCGGCCAGCCCGGACCCACGCATTGGTGGCGGGCACGGGCCACACTCGAAGCTTCCTGCGGAGTTCGTGCACGCGCTAGATACGCTGCCATCGGAGGAAGACCAGCACCCGCCTGCGAGCAGAGCCCCCCTCCCCACATTTCTCCAACGCTCAGCTAATGAAGGGGTATGCACAGCATGGAGGGAGAGGGGGCGGTTTCAGAATTCAGCCATCGGACGGAAGTCTGATTTTTCGTTGACAGAAGCGGACTAAAATAGCAGCGAACTATTTCGACGGAGGCTGAGCGACGCTTCGCAATTTTTTGGCAGTTACCGATTCCGAAATTTCAATGTTGAATTTCAAAATTTCCGAGCGTGCATCCATCTGAAAGCTTGAATCTAGCACCGCTCGTGACACAGTGCTCGACGTGCTCTTGCCGGCAAGCCACACTTCGATCCTCGACATCCTGAAAGGACGTTGCTTGAGCATCTGCCACATGCGAAGGGGAAGTTCTGCTTTGGCATTGCCACCTTGGGGGTCCCCAGTCGGGTCCGCTGCGATCATCAGACGTGGCATGGCACGAGCGCTCATGCGTTGTCGCACTGGCCTTGTTGGCTCTCCTACTGTGGATGCCCGTGCACGGCAGGCAAGGTCAGAGACGCTCTCACCATTGTCCTGGCTGCACTCGTCGATGTCAGCGCACTGGAGCCCATCCCCGGTGTAGCCGGCAGGGCAGTCCCCGCACCGGAAGGCGGCTTGCTCTGCCGCGGCCTGCTGCCCTGGGACATCGGTGCATGCCACCCCTGCGTGCAATCCAGGCGCGCCCTCCATTTGCTGAGCCGATTGGGAGACTCCCCTGCCTGGATCATTGCTCGATGTTTCGAAATAAAAAGTTCGAAATAAAAAGCAGTGTTCTGGTATGTCGACATCGCGTTCGGGGGTCCACGTTTATTCGCGAGGTAGCTTTGCGGCGATGTACACACGATGGGTGTCCGGCAAATGGAGGTCCCAAATCTGCCCAAATCGAAGCCTACGAGTATCGGGCCCACGTTGCGACCCGCACCCGTTTTGATGGAAAAGTTCCGGCGCACCAGTTTCGGGACATACACCCAGAGACTTCCGGGTGGGGAGGTTGGGACCATGCGAACCGCCCCATGTATTCTTAGCTTTGTCTCGGTTTGCAGACGCTCCGATCCCTGGATTTCACGATAGCGACGAAAGAAAGGAGCTGGAGGTTCTGACGGTTCGAGCCCCTAAGTGTGGAATCCTCGCCTGAACCGCCAGGTGCGGACGCCGAGACTGCCACAGGACCCTCGCTCGATGGGAAATTGCCGAAATGGCGAAACGGATTCTGCGACCAAATTGAGAATCTGTTTTCGCACCGCGCATCGCAGTTCCTCATTCACACGGAGCTCCGCATGCAGTGGTTCTTGTCGCCATCCAGGACACCCCAGGGCACCAGCAAGCGGCGGGAACTGAAGGCCGCAGGCCAGCCGGCTGTCATCACCTCTTTGGTTGCACCCCTCTCGGGCAAGGCACCTCCATTGCAGCCGACAGCAGCGGCGGGCGGTGGGCGGGGGCACACCGGGGAAGCAAGGCTCGCTCTTGCACCCGTCAATGTCCTCGCAGTACGTTCCATCTC
Source organism: Cymbomonas tetramitiformis (assembly GCA_001247695.2). Taxonomy (NCBI): domain Eukaryota; kingdom Viridiplantae; phylum Chlorophyta; class Pyramimonadophyceae; order Pyramimonadales; family Pyramimonadaceae; genus Cymbomonas; species Cymbomonas tetramitiformis. Next base: position 2,391 of record LGRX02016367.1, read on the forward strand.
GGCCAGTGTTCTCGTCCGAAAAACCCGCGGGGCAGGGTCCACAAACACGCCCCCCTGGGGCGTCACCGTTGTTGGTGCACGACACAGCGGCATCACAACCTCCGTTCCTGAAGAAGCACATGTTGGCGATGCACGTGATGCCATCTCCCGTCATGCCACTTGGGCAGGCCCCGCACTTGTGCCCGACAAGCGAGCCGTCTGTCCCAGGGGCCGGGATGTCCGCGCAGTGCACCCCAGGGTAACATCTGGACTGCAGGCAGCCGTCAATCTCCGTGCATCCAGTGGCTCCAGTTCCCTCATACCCCTCCGGACACAGACCGCACTCCATGCCTTTTGATGTATCAACGCAGGTCACCAGGTCATCGCATCCGCCATTGTCATCAGAGCACACCGCTCGCTTCTCATGGCAGAAGGTGGCGCTGGTTCCGAGGTACCCCTCTGGGCAGCTGCCACACGCGTGACCCCCAGGAATGTTTGTGCACTCGCTCAAGCGGTGGCAGCCCCCGTTGTTTATTCCGCACTCGTCGATATCGATGCATGAACCACCATCGCCAGAGTACCCTGAGGGGCATGCCCCGCACGTGTAGCCACCTGCACAGCGGTTTGTCCCAGCGAAAGAAGGCCCGAGTGAGGGGAAGGAAGCTCGAGGGATGGCGATGGCCGCCTTAGAGGGGGGCAGGAAGTGAGAGGGACTCGTGCAAGCGAATGGAAGGTACACACGTGAAGCAGGAGCAGGTTGCGGCAGCGAGGAATGTCACATAACGCGGGAGCAGGCTGCGGCGGCGAGGAATGTCACAAAAAGATTTATACGGCCCGTCCGAGATTTGAGAGAACCAGAGTCGCAGGAGCAAGGGCATCTTGAGGAGGACTGGGCAGCGGGCACCGGCTTGTCGGTGGCATCTTGAGGAGGACTGGGCAGCGGGCACCGGCTTGTCGGTGGCATCTTGAGGAGGACTGGGCAGCGGGCACCGGCTTGTCGGTGGCATCTTGAGGAGGACTGAGCAGCGGGCACCAGCTTGTCGGTGGCATCTTGAGGAGGACTGGGCAGCGGGCACCGGCTTGTCGGCGGCGGGACTGGCCGAGGGAATCCGTGCAGATTGAGAGGCAGGGCACGCGGGTTGCCAGGCGGGCAAAGTGGAAATGGGAAGGGAGTGCGCGCAGATTGAGAGGCAGGCGAGCGGAAGAGATCGATGTCTCACCTCCGTCGATGGTGGCGCATGGCACAGCCGGGACCACGCTGCATGGTGGCGGGTCGGCACTGCACACGTCAGCATAGCAAGATCGGCCATCTCCGAGGTATCCCTTCGGGCAGGCGGAGCACACCGCGCCAACTCCGGGCGCAGAGATATCCGTGCACTCCACTCCGGGGAAGCAGGGAGCAAGAGCGCAGCCGTCGATTTCCACGCACGCAGTCTCACCCGTGCCACTCATTCCCGCTGGACAGTGCCCACAAAACACACTACCAGACCCGTCCGCTCCAGGCAGTCACCCCCCGCCGTGCCATCCCGCGCTCCGTCCCCAAACCTCCAGCTCGTCATTAGTACAACTCACAAAGCCCCGTATGCATTGGAGATGAACAGCCCAAGGGGTCAAACTTTCCACGCCTTGGGCAGAGCATATCCCTGAGATTGGTTTTGGTCAAAGGTACTCTCAGTTGCGTCTCATGAGGCCCCCCTCCGGCCTCTCCTCTCAAGAGCTTCCGCAGCGATGCAAAAAGAGGGCTCCGATTCAGCAATATCTAGTTGTGGGATGAGGGAAACATCGACGGGTACAGAATCAACGCGCGTTAAGCCAAAACCATGTCCATATTTGACATATCACAAAACCTCATCTTGAATATGAAAGTGTTTTTCAAATTTTGGCTTAATACTCAGTGAATCCATCTCCCCCCCCTTCCGGACCCCTCCCTGCCTTTGCAGCTCCTCGGTGCGCTGCGCATCTCTATTGGGTGCTCTAGTGCCTCAAGGGATGTTGCAGGTGCCGCGTATAGCTTAGGGGGAGGGGACTTTCGGGAGACGGCCTTTGGCGGTTTTGGAGAAAATGCCTTCGGGGCTTTGGTGAAGGGGGTGTTGGGGGTGGGAGAATTTAAGAAAGGGGTTTTGGGGAAGGGGGCTTTGGGATGGGTGGGGCGCTTTAGGGAGGGGGATGGGGATGGGGAATCGGGCAATCGAGCATCCAGGAATGTGGCTTTGCGGGAGGGGGCGTTGAAGGGGTACGGGGAAGAAGGCTTGTGAGAAGGGTGATTTGGGGGTGGAGGCTTTGGGGAAGCGGGCTTTGGAAAAAGGGTGTGGGAAAGGAAGATTATGTGTAGCAGGCTTTAGGGGAGTGTGCTATGGGGAAGGGGGCTTTGAGGAAGAGGCACGGTGGGTGGGGATGGAGGGCTTTGGGGAAAGGGTCGTTTGGGGAGATGGATTTGAGGAAGGGGGCTTTGAGGAGATGGCTTTGAGGAAGGGAGTTGTGGGGAGGGGGCTTTGACGAAGGGAGTTGGGGGGGAGGGGGCTGTGGGGACCTTTTTTCTGGCATATGGTGGTCGGCCATCCTCTGGGGAAATTCGCCCCGGGCTCCATTGCAGACCCTCAGACGTGCTGACACTCAGACGCTCGACTTCTATTGGTGCACACTCAGATGCTCGACTTCTACACTCAGACGCTCGACTTCTATTGGTGCACACTCAGATGCTCGACTTCTATTGGTGCACACTCAGATGCCCGACTTCTATTGGTGCACACTCTGGGCTGGTGGAAGCCCACGGTAGATCATTGCTGTAAACCAACCCTGCCCAGCACAATTCAATATTGAACCAGAAGCTCACGCGCTGGCGCCTTTGGATCCGCCCACTGGACGACTGCGAGGATGGCCCAGCTGACGCACCTGTTCACACACCGTGAGGGCGTCGCATCCACCATTATTCGTCTCGCAGGTGGCGGACAGACGGCAGGTGTACCCGTCACCCTTGTACAGGGTGGCCGGCTCGCACGCGCCGCAGGTGCTCCCGCCGGGCATGTTGATACATGTCGAGTTGGGGTGGCACCCGCCGCGGTCAGCAGCCGAGCACTCGTCCACATCCCAGCAGCCGGCCTCGCCGCTGCCCAGAAACCCCTCCGGACAGGCCGCGCAGGTGCTTCCACCAGCCACATTGATGCACACCGTGGAGTAGTCGCACCCACCATTTCGGCTGGAGCACTCGTCCACATCGACGCAGTCTACGGTGCCGGGCCTCGCGCCTGCCTCGGTGCGGTAGCCCCTCGGGCACTCGGAGCAGCTGAATCCCCCCGCGGTGTTGGTACAGTTTGACAGCTGGTCCCCACATGTGTGGACGGTGTCGTTCGTGTGGCTGCGAGGCGCGCACTCGTCCACGTCATCGCAGTGCTGGCCGTCACCAGTATATCCTGCGGAGGAAGCCGCGCTCGGGCGCATTCAGCAGTTGGCAAATCATGCCGTGGATGGGCGGTGGCCAGTCAAGTTGTGGCTGGGTGTTCCCGAGGGCTCGGCTCCCTCCTATGAAAGCCACACAGCCTGCAAAGGTTGTCTTTACTTATTCATTTATTGATTGGTTTATTATTTACGGCTGGGTGTTCCACGCCCAGCTTGCATGAACCAGCGCCTGGCCTCGAAGCTGCTGGGCCGCACTGCCAGGCGTTCCCGCTGCCGACGCATCGAGCCGCCACGCTACCATCTGCGCGCGGCAAGATCTGTGTTTATGCTGGGGGGAGCCCTGGGCCTCTCTCATCTAAGAGGCGGGGGGAAAGCATAGAGACATGGTCAGCACTGCGCTTTGCGCCGCACTTGGGAGTAGCACCATTTCGCTGCCTGAGTCCTGCCCACTCCGCAGCGGTGGGGGGCTTGCGCCGCATCAAGGTTCATATGTGGGAATTCCGCGGAGCTGGCAGTATCGGTTAAATTGGAGCCTGCGGAATTTTAGAGGTTTCTGTGCCGGTAGATCGATCAGTGTTTCCTGAGCCGTTAGATCAATCATCTGAGGGCTTGCACTCCAAACAGTACATTACCAAAAGTATTTAGGAGTTCCGCCCATGGGAATCCGCAGCTCTGTTCTTTTGCCTTCGCAAAAGAACTTCACAAGAAATTTTCCTCGCGGAAACATTCTTAGTGCGGCACACTGCAAATTTTTACCCCACATTTAACGTTACTGTGGAAGTCTAAACCCTTGACGACTTACGACAATGAGTCAAGACGGTGAGCAAAGCGCGTCGGAGAACAATTCTGGCGCGACTGAACAACCGGCGGCGAAGTCCGGGATGGAAGTCCTGTTGGAGCAACAGGGCGCAATGATGAAGCTCGTGATGAAGCAGATGGAGACTCTCGCAGCGAGAGTTGAAGTCGCGGAGGAGGCGGCAGCGAAAGCCGCTTCGCAGGCTGGTGGATCCGCTCAGAGCGGAGACGCGGAGTTGGAGGCATTGAAAAAACTCCCGTATGTCCCACACGTTGAAGGGAATCCGTTCCCTGCGAGACCTGCGACACTAGAGACCGATATGCCGCAGATGTACGACCTGTACAACGACAAGACCTACGACGCCCTCTCCAAACGCACCAACTCGTCCATGCGTTACGAGCAGTTGGTGCTTGCCCCTGCGCTTTCGTACATGCACGATGCGATTGCGTTTTCCGAGGTGACCTTGGACTGGTGTCAAGATGAAAAAGATCCCCCAACGGTGGAGGAATTGAGTGAGCGTGTTTTCGCAGCGCACAACACATTTAAGGGCGTTTTTTCGCTCCTGAACAACGCTACACCATGTTGCAGCTCAGAGCGAGCATGGAGTCTGACGCAACATCGCACGGCGGAGCTGAGGCGTTGCGGGCGAAGTTGGCCTTCATCGAGGAGAAGGTGTACGCAGGCAGCGACGGGTTGGTGAGCGACTCAGTGCTCACGAAGTGGTTGAAGGAATTCGACACCACGAAGGCGAAGGCAGTGATGAACACGCACGCCAAGGCCAGCGCCAAAGTTTCGACTTTTCGTGACCGTCAAGCAGGCAAGGGCAAAGGCGCTGGAAAAGGTGAAGGTGGCCGCGGCAGCGGCAAGGGAGGTAAAGGGGCAGGGCTTGGGCGAGGCGCCCAAGCCCAGACCTAACTTTCCGATCACGGAAAGGTGGGACGCCTTCCGCCCCTCGGGGCGTCCAACGGAAAGAGCCCACCCTGCAGGAAAGGGTGCGGAGCAGAAGGGGGGCATGGGGCGCAGCTGGCGCGAATTCCGAGGTCATGCAGTGGATCAGCAAAGGAGCCAGGATGCGCTGGGTCGACAAGGCGCCTTTGCCTTTCGACCACGGAGTGTCGTTGGGCGACGCCACCCCTCCGCAGCTGGAGTGGATGGCCGCAGAGACCGAGCGGTGTCTCAAAACGGGCGCATGGGTACGAGCGAGGAGGCGACGAAACGTATCCCGAGTGTTCCTGGTGCCGAAGCCGGGGACGAACAAGTGGCGTCCAGTGATGGACTTCCGCTGGTTGAACTCGCATTGCGTCAAGTCCCGCTGCAAGATGGAGACGTTGAAGAAGCTGCGACGGCTCGCCAAGCCGAACGACTGGTGCATCAGCTTCGACCTCCAGGACGGTTACCACGTCGTGGGGATCGACCCTGCCTTCCAGGAGTACATGCAGTTCGACGTGCGGGGGGAATTATTCCAGTGCGGCGCCCTTCCTTTCGGCTGGAACGACTCGCCACAAATCTTCGTCAAGGTCATGAAGGTGCTCGTGGAGTGCCTGCGTTCTCCGAGATCCGCGGAGAATCGGCGGGAAGTGCGGAAGCTACAAAGCGGAAGCAAGGTGCGACGACGTTGGGCAGTTCGCAGACGAGCTGGAGGATGCGGCCGCGAGGAGCATCAGCAGGGGGCGCGGGTGCTCCCTTACATGGACGACTTCCTGCTGCTGCTAAGCAGCAGGATCGAGGCGCTCAGGGCGCGCGAGTTGACATCTCGGGTCTTGGTGAGACTCGGATTGTCGCGCAACGAGAAGAAGGGGCAATGGGAGCCGACGCAGCTGGTGGAGCACCTCGGGCTCGAGGTGGACCTCAAGGCGGGACAGTTCCGCGTGACACCGGCGAGGCTGCAGAAGATTCACCTGCAGTCCAAGGCGCTTCTCAGCGAGGCGTCGCGACAGCGGAGGTGGCTCCCAGCTCGGAAGCTGGCAGCGTTCACGGGGCTCTGCCAGTCTGTGTATCTGGCAGTCCCTCCGGCGAGATTGTATCTCAGGGAGCTCCACTTCGTGCTCTCCACGAGGCGGGGATGGGGCGCGAAGGTGAAGCTCACACGGCAGGCGTGGAGCGACATCGAGTGGTGGCTCAGGCTGCCGGCTCAGAGCCGGTGGAACGGTCGCAAGATCTGGCGCAGCCCCACGAGAGCGAAGGTGCACACCGACGCGTCTCTGTTCGCATGGGGCGGGGTGCTGAACCTCAAGCTACGGCATCTACACATCACGCACCTGGAGCTGGAGGCCGTGTACAAAACGGTGCAATCCTTCCTGAGAGAGCTCACCGGCAAGGTGGTGCGCCTCTACTGCGACAACCAGGCGGTGGTGGCCATGCTCTCGCACTTCACGTCGCGCAACCCGAAGCTGATGCGGTGGATGCGGCGCCTGTGGATCCTGCTGGACTTAAACGACATCGAGCTCCAGGCGAGGTACATCAGAAGCGAGGCAAACGAGTGGGCCGACCGCTTGTCTCGTGACCGGGACCTGGACGACTGGCGGCTGAACCGCAGGTGGTTTCAGTGAGCGGAGCGGGAATGGCACCAGCACACTGTGGACCGCTTCGCCTCGGAGCTCTCCGCCCAGCTGCCGCGCTACTACGCACAGTGGCACGACCCGGGGTGCGAGGGCGTGGACTCTTTGGCCTTTTCCTGGCTAGGAGAGGTCAATTGGGTCAACCCCCCGTGGTCCCTCCTCGACGAGGTGGCGCACAAGCTGCGGGAGGAGAGGTGCGCCGCCACGGTGGTGGCGCCCTACTGGCCGGGGCAGATGTGGTTCCAGCAGCTGGAGGCCATGGCCGACGAGGTGGTAATCTTGCCCCGGGGCAGGGACCTCTTTACTCCCAGCCGGCTGGGAGGGTCCGAGCTGCTCGGGGCCTCAAGCTGGGACGGCATCATGTTCCGCATCTCCGCCTCCCGGTGAGCCATTACCTGCAGAAGGGGAGGCGGACGGCCGAGCGGGCTCCGCAGACGGGGCTGGCGAGAGGCCTCAAGGTGAGGGTGTATTGGCCCCAGGATGATGCCTGGTATACCGGCACCGTGGGTGACACGGGGTCGGACGGCCTAACCCACATCGCCTACGAGGATGGTGACAAGGAGGACCTGGACATGAGCAAGGAGAGGTATGATGTGCTCCCGGCAGCGGTGCAGGAGGTGGCTGGCTGGGATGCGGCGCTTCAGGAGCGCTGGAGAGGGGAGCTGGGGGACAGCTCCCTCACTGAGCTGGCAGTGCAGATGCAGGGGGCAGCATTGGGCGACAAGACGGTGGGCAACTACCGGCCGAAGGCTCGGGCCTTCATGGCGTTCTGTGAGGCGGAAAGCAGGCAGTGGCTTCCGGCGACGGAGGCCACGGTGAGGCTGTACATTGCTCACATGCTGGACAAGGGCACGGTGCAGGCGTCCAACATGCAGCCCTACCTGTCCGCCATCAACAACTACCACGAGGACATGGGGTTCCCCGGGCCTGCCAAGGGCCGGGCGATCTCCAGAGCGGTGAAGGGCATGTCCCGCCTCCAGGTGCAGGCGGCTGAAGCCGCGGGTGAGGAGCAGACGGTGCGGACCTGGCTGCCTGCCAAGCATGTCTCAGCGGTGCATGAGCACGGGCTGGGGCTGGAGCCGGTGGGCCGGGCAGCTACGGAGCTGCTCAGGGCGTGCACCTACGTGGTGTTTGCCTTCGTCACCTTCGGCCGGCCGGAGATGGGCGTCTCCATGCGCAGGGAGCACATCAGCATCACAGGTGATGACATCTCCGTGGTTCTCAACAAGGAGAAAGGCAGGGGGCACGTGCGCCTCAGGAGGAGGCTCACCATCCCCGCAGCGGGGGTGGCGGGGCTTGTGCAGCTCCTGCAGCGCTGGCAGCAGGTGCGGGATGCCTGTTGGGGGCAGCGCCCGGTGACGGGCTCGGAAGTGCAGGGCAGCTACTGGAGGCTGCCGTGGGAGCAAGGGAAGCTCCAGTCGGCGCAAGCTAATGGCTGGGTGCAGTTGGCATTGGGGAGGCTGGGGTGTGTCCCTCCGGAAGGGGGACACTTCTCTGGCCACAGCACCCGCAAGGGGGCTTGTACCTGTGCCAGGGCTGTGGGCGCGGCGCTTGAGAGGTGCTGCTTCCTGGGCGGCTGGTCTCAGCTGTCCTCTGCCATCCACTCCTACATTGACCCAACAGCTGTTCCCGACGAGCACATGGAGAAGTACTTCGGGTGGACCACGCCGAGATGGCGGCAGCAGCAGCAGCGGCAGCCTGGCACAGAGCAGTGTGCCTAATGATCTCTGTTGCATGGCAATGAGATGTGAAGAGCAAAAGAAATGGTTAAATTGGAGCCTGCGGAATTTTAGAGGTTTCTGTGCCGGTAGATCGATCAGTGTCTCCTGAGCCGTTAGATCAATCATCTGAGGGCTTGCACTCCAAACAGTACATTACCAAAAGTATTTTGGAGTTCCGCCCGTGGGAATCCGCAGCTCTGTTCTTTTGCCTTCCCTACCCACCCAACCCAGAATCCTCTAAATATTTTGCCTTAGAAGCTGTGCATCAGCCTAAAAAGCATGTGAAGCTGTGAATCAGCCTAGAGAAGACATTCCAAAAAGAGATTTTCTCTCACACACTTAAAAGCATGTAAGAAGAAAGCTATTTTTAATGAAATGCTATGCAGTGTGCCTGTTGGCAATGAGATGTGAAGAGCAAAAGAAATTAAGGAGAATGCCTGGGGAGTCGTGCCAGCACTGGATTCGAGACGAGCACATGACAGTGAGCAGCTGATGCGGCTGGCGCATAGATTGGGGTGACAGCTTGCTTGCGCGGTCCATGGGATGGGGAAGTAGCATTGGTGACGCGTGAGCGTGAAGGAAGCGGACCGGGAACACTGCAGATCTGTCTGGTTCGAGGAGAGTTTTTACAGCCTTGAGCATAGCGGCAGCAACAATAAGCGTGTGCGTGTTGGGTCAGTGCACAGGGCGCGTGCTGGCCGGCAGTCAATCTGTTGTCCGGCGCGCGCATCTCCCGAGGCATCTCCCGAGGCGCGCATGCCGGAGCCGGCATGCTTCCGGCGAGCCGCGGATCAGGCGAGTATCAAACACAAGGCCTTCGCACCCAAGGCATGCGGCCAAGTCGGCGGCACCTAGAACATAAAGGGCTCCGACATGGGATTGGGGACAAGGGGTGGGGCACCTTCAGGGCAGGGGTCGCGGGGAGGGGGGGCACCTTCAGGGCAGGGGCCGCAGGAGTAGCCACGAGGCAAGCTGGGGTTCTCCTTACAGTCGACGCCTGGGAAGCAGGTGCCAGGATCAGCGCACAACCGAGGAGGCGGCGGAGGCACTGCCGGAGGGAAGCTGGCCACATCAACTGATATCGTGTACACTTCCGGGTCAGCTGCGGCCATGAGGGGCCCGGAGGAGACGGTGTAGTCAGCGAGCAGCGAGCTGCTAGAGAAGATGGTGGCGGGGGAGTTGCTAGCTGTCAAGGCAAAGGAATCAGGCGAGGCCCCCGCCGCGAGATGCTCGGACGTCCAGGTGACAGTGGAGCTCACAAGCACACTCCCACTTGCGATGCTGTTGATGGCCACATACTCCGTCGTGACACCTGCGGAAGTCAAGTATCTGCCCTGAAGTCGTGGGGCATACAGCCCACAGCCTTGGCCTACAACTATACTTGCGGTGGTACATACATCTTTGAGTGGGCCCCACCCGTTCACACAGTGGAGCGCTGCAAGATGTTCCAACGCACATCGAGCACTACAAACTGGCAAAAAACACCCACGCCCTTGACGATGCCCCCTCCCCCCCCCTGCTGCTTGGGTGGGCGGCTCTGACTTGCCTGCAGCACTGGCAATGGAGGTTTTGACTTGAGATTGAAAGGACTGATATGCCGCGGAGCTGCTAGACAGGCTGGAGAACGCCAGCTCGTTGAATGTGAAAGCCACCTCCAGAGTTACCACGGTGGGCGGAGGCGGCGGGAAAGGGCTCGGCGGTGGAGGGAGTGCTGTGGGAACATTGGTTGGAGATAGCGAGGTTGGGTAGTCGGTTGCAG
>LGRX02016368.1:0-34992 GCA_001247695.2 Cymbomonas tetramitiformis
GTCACCTTTGTCAATTCTTCCAGTCGCCTGTGTCATTCGGTCATGCTGGTGACTGTCATCATTTTCGGTTGGTGACTGTCATCGTTTCTGTCACTCGTCATTCTGACACGCCTGTCTCTCGTACTGACTCGTGATGTACCCTAGTACAGCGACAGGGAGTATAAAAAAATATATATAATGAGATGCAGAGCACTGACTCCGTGCGTACGTCACTCAGAATGCTTCGCTGCAGAAGATTCGCTTTCGTTGGGCATAGACCCGATGGCTATCGTGGCCCAATCCTCCGGGGTGATCTGGAGTCCTGCTATTTGTTATTCTGAAGTGGACAATTGCCGAAGTTCATACGGCCACGATCGGATGAGATATCATTGCCCGAGTGTGTTGTGACACGCTACGACCTGAATTTCAAACGCAATTGCAGCGCGCTTTAGCATATCATAATAGCATGAGACTATAGCGAGTTTGGCTTTCGTGTGCCTCGGGGAGATGACGCTGAATGGGCGAGCGAAAGCCCTACGCATAAACCGGGATACGAGACTAACAAACGAAAAGCCAGCCAAACACGCATATGTGCACGTAGTATATCATTAGACCTTTACTGTACCGTGGCTTATTCAAATTGTGTATCAGTTATCATTTCTACGCAAAATTATACCGCAGCGTACATGCATAGCGCGCAATTGTGCTCATGTAAAGTTTTATGGAGCCCAGCCGCGTTTCGGCCTTTGACAACTATTTCTCAATATGGGTTAGGAGAACGCTAGCCACGGCACGGTTGCCATATGATATTAAAATCTTCCAACCATATGCATTCCGGAGCCGCTGCACGTTATCACAGGGTTATACATTGTCATCTCACAATACTAGGTAATCAAGCAAATGCGTGTCAGAAGAGGCACACGTATTGCACAAACGTTACGTACAGGGAGAATCTTTGACACTTATTCTGTGACACTGCACCGACTTTCATACTCACAGAACAGGGTCCTCACTGACAGAGTCGCATAGCAACCTGCTTATTCATTCACGGCCCTTTTTTTGATGCAATCAAACCTGGGTTTAAACTGGGGAGCGTCTTATTATTGCTAGCCATATATCTGCGTGATCAGCTGACCCTCACGGTCTCACTATAACTGTGACGGCTAGTACTACCTTACAGCACCATCCTCTGTACTCCATCTTCACGAGATTCCTGATCCTACCTTCATACTCCGATATCAGTTTGTTCATATCACCAATGCATTCCATTTATTTTACAGGTGTTTACAATGACGGTTACATTCACTGGCGAAGCAAGATGGCTTTCACAGGTGAGGCCGATTGCATTCGTCTCATCTGTTAGCGAAGTACTGCCACTACTGCCAGCACTTGTGCATGCATCTTTGGATGCTCCCAAATAGTAACGAACGGTGTCTTGAAATACAGTGCTGTTAACAGCATTCGCTAAAATGAGTGTAACCATGAAACTATATGCGCCAAATATGACCACATTTGAGACATTCTGCTTTCTGTATCAATTCCCGTTCTTGTGCATATGTGCCACCATTAGTCATTGTGCGTAACCCGATACGCTCACCTGCAACATCCTCCAAATGATTCACCACCTTCGAGAGACAAGTGGCCGTGGAATGAGGCACATTGGCAACACGAACAAAACGATCACACTCAAAGGCCTGGTGCCACACCGCCGAGCGCCCTAGACCGCACACACAAATAAGGTTCCAAACACCAGTAGTTGCACGCGCGCCTCCTGCGCACCAAACGCACAGGTGCACGAGCTGCCCTTGGTGTGGGCAACTCACATTTGCATTTCCCACACACAACTCCCTCCACAAGTTGTCCTTGACTGGCAAGCAGCTCCTCCTTGTCCTTTCTGTGACCGACCCACGCACATCCCTCCTTCAGCTCCCCTCAGGCACGAGGCCTGCATAGCGCGGTTCCCGCGGTATGAGCTGTGCTGTGCAGGAACGCCACCCACCTGGCTTTCTTCTGCACGGCTTCTTCGAAGCTCTTGCGTACACCTATGCATGCGAGCCCAGCCCAGCGCGCATCGCCCTTTCCCCAGCAGTCAAGGCACGTGACGATGCGCGCCGCGCGGGTGGCGACGGTGCGCGGACCAGTGGAAGACGCCACCATGCCTGGGATGTACATGGCCATGTTTACCAAGCTGTAGTGATATCTGCACTTGTGGTGCACGAGAAAGAAAGCGATCATGAGCTGTGATGCCCCCCCAGGGGGGCGGCTGAGCCCTGATGCCTCCCCGCTAGACCCCTTAAAGAGCCCAGCTCATGCTAGAACCCTCGCTGCCGCCGCCCACTGGATCATAGAGAAGGCTGCCCCCCACTGGACCACTGGAGCCCCGCCCCTCCATAAACTCCGACGGGGAAGCTCAGCAGCTGTGCCAATCTACTCCGAGTCGATGGACTTCTACTTGCCGAAGTGGGTGCGATGGCAAGGGACGGAGGCCATGCATAAAGCAAGAAGCGGATGTTGGAGCACCAGATCTGGGTTGTGCGCCGGGCCGAGGCATGCGAGGAGGGGAGAGCACCTTCGGTGGCTAATTCTTTTGTGTCCAGGTGGACCAGCTGGTCGGGCGGTACATCCCCAGAGAGAATGCGTAGGGGCAGCCGGCCGCCGTCCACCCGCCAGGACTCCCGCAGGTTGAACCGCAGCTTCTGTAGGGCTTGCTTGTACCTCTTCCCCACCTCTCCGTTGCATCTGCCGCCACCGCCACGTCCGAGGCGCAGCTTCGGTCATGTGCGATGCAGAATAGTTCTTGACCGTGATTCCATGTTTTAAGAGGCCGCTGTGTGTTTGTATAACGTGTGATGTTGTTTGCTTAGAGTAGTGCGTTTTTTTATGGTGTTTCTGTTGTATGGCTCGTGTCACAAACACGTCTCGTGTCATAAATATGCCTTGTGTCACAGACACGTCTTGTGTCACAAACACGTCTCGTGTCATAAACATGCCTTGTGTCACAGACACGTCTTGTGTCACAAACACGTCTCGTGTCACAAACATGCCTTGTGTCACAAGCATGCCTTGTATCACAAGCATGCCTCATGTCACAAACATGCCTTGTGTCACAAACATGTGTGACACTCGCGTCACAAACATGCCTTGTGTCACAAGCATGCCTTGTATCACAAGCATGTCTCGTGTCACAAACATTCCTTGTGTTTCAAACATGTGTGACACTCGCATCACAAACATATCTCGTGTCGCAAACATGTCTGTGTCGCAAGCATGTCTCGTGTCACAAACATGCAGGGGTTATTACCGTTACTCTCCGCTGAATGCACAGGGCTTGGAGTATTTGTGTTATCAGGACCGCTTAGTGCTTCATAGCTCACGGATCCCACTGAACAGTTCCACGGCGGGGATCAAAACTAGTCCGGGCAGTGTCGAAACAACTGAACATTGTCGCATCGCACTGCTCTTGATTAAACTGAGCGTCATAGTTATCTGAACTTGAACATCGCATATCCCCGGCCGGCCGTTCCCCCATTAATCGATGGCTCGCATCCCGGTAAATTCCACCTCATCTGCGCTTCGCCCTCTCCATCTGACGCAGCTGGACTCGATCGGCAATTCCGCAGCTGGGCTCGACTCGCATTGGCTGCTCTTGGCAGCGGCGGTCTAAGGCGAGAGAAAGACTCACTTGGCAAGCACAGCGAGCTCTAACTTCTCAACAGTGGTGTCGATATGCTCATTGGAGTACGCTCTAGTCGCCTCAGTGGCGGCCTCGAAGCCTTTCCCAACCACAGCAACCTCCTCACCTCAATCGGCCATGCCCTCCTCAGCATCACCTGGAATGCACTTCTCTCCGACGCAGTTCTCTCGAGCACGACCTGGGGACAGATCTCATGGCCTTTCAGCGCAAAATACGCATTCCCTGCATACCCCTATCATCACCCGATAAGGGGGTTCACGTCCTTGTTCCAAAGAGTGGGTAAAGAGGGAAGGGGGTGCACCTGTCCCACGGAGCCCCTCCTGCAGTATCTGCTTCACCTTGACCCTCATCTCGTTTTGCTGTTCAAGATCTCCGTCCCGAACCCCCACACAGCGTAACAAACTTTGTGAAGGCACAAACTATCACGCAGGTAACAGGGCTCGCCTTGGACAGCACTCAGGAGGGCCGCACCTTGGCGTCCGGCGCGTTGTGACTCTGCTCCGAGCGCATTTCCTCAACAACGCGCTTGCGCTTGCGGTCGCGGTCCGCACATTCCGCCTGCACCATGTGCTTCCACCGCTTCACAAGGGTGGCGGCCCAGCTCGCCACCTGAGGCACGAGCGTCCCCCATCACTCTCAGAGACCTCTCAGCTTGCGCACGGTCACACCCGTTGCATGGCCGGCAAGCGCACCAGTGAGCGGAATCCCGGGATCAGTAGCGCACGAGCACGAGAATCTTTATCCAAGATGAAGCATTGATATATAGTGGACGGAACGTGGGAGAGCAGTTTCAGAGTAGCAGTAATAAAGAGTCCACGCCTTCGCACCCCGGGTCGTGCCACTGTGCGTAGTAGTGCGGCAGCTGGGCGGAGAGCTCCGAGGCTAAGCGGTCCACGGTGTGCTGGTGCCATTCCCGCTCCGCCCACTGAAACCACCTGCGGTTCAGCCGCCAGTCGTCCAGGTCCCGGTCCCGAGACAAGCGGTCGGCCCACTCGTTTGCCTCGCTTCTGATGTACCTCGCTTGGAGCTCGATGTCGTTTAAGTCCAGCAGGATCCACAGGCGCCGCATCCGCCGCATTAGCTCCGGGTTGCGCGACGTGAAGTGCGAGAGGATGGCCACCACCGCCTGGTTGTCGCAGTAGAGGCGCACCACCTTGCCGGTGAGCTCTCTCAAGAAGGATTGCACCGTCTTGTACACGGCCTCCAACTCCAGGTGCGTGATGTGTAGATGCCGTAGCTCGTCGGACCAGAATCCTCTTGCCGCGTGCTTGAGGTTCAGCACACCGCCCCATGCGAACAGAGACGCGTCGGTGTGCACCTTCGCTCTCGTGGGGCTGCGCCAGATCTTGCGACCGTTCCACCGGCTCTGAGCCGGCAGCCTGAGCCACCACTCGATGTCGCTCCACGCCTGCCGTGTGAGCTTCACCTTCGCGCCCCATCCCCGCCTCGTGGAGAGCACGAAGTGGAGCTCCCTGAGATACAATCTCGCCGGAGGGACTGCCAGATACACAGACTGGCAGAGCCCCGTGAACGCTGCCAGCTTCCGAGCTGGGAGCCACCTCCGCTGTCGCGACGCCTCGCTGAGAAGCGCCTTGGACTGCAGGTGAATCTTCTGCAGCCTCGCCGGTGTCACGCGGAACTGTCCCGCCTTGAGGTCCACCTCGAGCCCGAGGTGCTCCACCAGCTGCGTCGGCTCCCATTGCCCCTTTTTCTCGTTGCGCGACAATCCGAGTCTCACCAAGACCCGAGATGTCAGCTCGCGCGCCCTGAGCGCCTCGATCCTGCTGCTTAGCAGCAACAGGAAGTCGTCCATGTAAGGGAGCACCCGCGCCCCCTGCTGATGCTCCTCGCGGCCGCATCCTCCAGCTCGTCTGCGAGCTGCCCAACGTCGTCGCACTTTGCTTCCGCTTTGCAGCTTCCGCACTTCCCGCCGATCCTGCGCGGATCTCGGAGAACGCAGGCACTCCACGAGCACCTTCATGACCTTGACGAAGATTCGTGGCGAGTCGTTCCAGCCGAAGGGAAGGGCGCCGCACTGGAATAATTCCCCCCGCACGTCGAACTGCATGTACTCCTGGAAGGCGGGGTCGATCCCCACGACGTGGTAACCGTCCTGGAGGTCGAAGCTGAAGCACCAGTCGTTCGGCTTGGCGAGCCGACGCAGCTTCTTCAACGTCTCCATCTTGCAGCGAGATTTCGCGCAGTGAGCGTTCAACCAGCGGAAGTCCATCACAAGACGCCACTTGTTCGTCCCCGGCTTCGGCACCAGGAACACTCGGGATACGTGTCGTCGCCTCCTCGCTCGCACCCATGCGCCCGTTTTGAGACACCGCTCGGTCTCTGCGGCCATCCACTCCAGCTGCGGAGGGGTGGCGTCGCCCAACGACACTCCGTGATCGAAAGGCAGAGGCGCCTTGTCGACCCATCGCATCTTTGCCCCTTTGCTGATCCACTGCATTACCTCTGAGTTCGCGCCAGCTGCGCGCCATGCCCCCCTTCTGCTCCGCACCCTTTCCTGCAGGGTGGGCTCTTTCCGTTGAACGCCCCGAGGGGCGGAAGGCGTCCAACCTTTCCGTGATCGGAAAGTTAGGTCTGGGCTTGGGCGCCTCGCCCAAGCCCTGACCCTTTACCTCCCTTGCCGCTGCCGCGGCCACCTTCACCTTTTCCAGCGCCTTTGCCCTTGCCTGCTTGACGGTCACGAAAAGTCGAAACTTTGGCGCTGGCCTTAGCGTGCGTGTTCATCACGGCCTTCGCCTTCGTGGTGTCGAATTCCTTCAACCACTTCGTGAGCACTGAGTCGCTCACCAACCCGTCGCTGCCTGCGTACACCTTCTCCTCGATGAAGGCCAACTTCGCCCGCAACGCCTCAGCTCCGCCGTGCGACGTTGCGTCAGACTCCATGCTCGCTCTGAGCTGCAACATGGTGTAACGGTTGTTCAGGAGCGAAAAAACGCCCTTAAACGTGTTGTGCGCTGCGAAGACGCGCTCACTCAATTCCTCCACTGTTGGGGGATCCTTTTCGTCTTGACACCAGTCCAGGGTCACCTCAAAACGCAATCGCATCGTGCATGTACGACAGCGCAGGGGCAAGCACCAACTGCTCGTAACGCATGGACGAGTTGGTGCGTTTGGAGAGGGCGTCGTAGGTCTTGTCGTTGTACAGGTCGTACATCTGCGGCATGTCAGTCTCCAGTGTTGCAGGTCTCGCAGGGAACGGATTCCCTTCAACGTGTGGAACATACGGGAGCTTTTTTAATGCCTCCAACTCCGCGTCTCCGCTCTGAGCGGAACCACCAGCCTGCGAAGCGGCTTTCGCTGCCGCCTCCTCCGCGACTTCAACTCTCGCTGCGAGAGTCTCCATCTGCTTCATCATGAGCTTCATCATTTCGCCCTGTTGCTCCAACAGGACTTCCATCCCGGACTTCGCAGCCGGTTGTCCAGCCGCGCCAGCATTGTTCTCCGACGCGCCTTGCTCACCTTCTTGATCGCTCATTGTAGTAAGTCGTCAAGGGTTTAAACTTCCACAGTAACGTTAAAATGTGGGGTAAAACTTTTTGTAGTGTGCCGCACTAAGAATTTCTCCGCGAGGAAAAATTTCTTGTGAAGTTCTTTTGCGAAGGCAAAAGAACAGAGCTGCGGATTCCCACGGGCGGAACTCCTAAATACTGTCGTGTGTAAAGCCTTTAGATCTAACTCAGCTGCTGATTTTGATCTAACGGCTCAGGAAACTCTGATCGATCTACCGGCACAGAAACCTCTAAAATTCCGCAGGCTCCAATTTAACCAGATTGCATGGAATCCTCAGAATGTCGATTTTCTGCCGCCACCTGTGGTGGCAACTGGTGAGCCGCTGGATGCTCAGCATGCTGCCAAAACTTGTAATTAGATATGGGCACTTTGGACAAGCGCGCAGTCGAGTCTGGGGCGGATCCTTTGCAATCCCCAAACTCGGGACGGAGATCCGATCAGGTCCCATGCGTGTGACGCGCTTTGGTCCCCTGGTTAACGCGCTGCCCAGCTGGCCAACTATGTGGGAGTTCGGTCCTGATGACACAGATGCTGTTGCACGCAGATCCGGGGGACTCCCTTGCAGCGCTCCGACCGACTGTATGCAGCTCCTAGATAAGGTGCTCTCCATATACAACACATGCATTTTCCCGTGTCGATCCTGGGTGAATGCCCGACCTCGCGATGCTCTGCGCTCAAATGAGCATTGTCTTGCGCCCCATTTTGCAAAAGCATAGCTTGAGTGAGTGAGTCAGCACATCCTGTGCGTCCACGGTAAGGCACGCTATGGTCTACTTGGTGCCCTAGGGTGACACGTGAGGTGACGTCCAATCAGCGTGATCCGACTGCTGTGACGGTTCATACGACTCTGCGATGGATCGCTCGTTTCCTCTTTGCTGTTCACAGACTTCAGAGTTAACCTTGCTGTCTGGTTAGATGCCTTAATCGACGTTTATCATCGGGTGGGGGTGCTTCTTATAGCTCGGCAGCAGAGAGGGAGGCCGCGTACCATTGGGTTGGCGTGCTTCTTGCATCGGTTAACAGTGTATGCAATCCCGCTTTCCGACAACAGCTCGGTTCGAAGATCCCACATCTGAAGGCGCTGCAGAACCGCCACCGCGGCGCCCGGGTCCTCCGAGCACCGCCTGCCTCCAGCACCATCCCTACCACCCGCGGAGGGAACCTTCGCATCCTCCGCAGCAGCCGGCCACAGCGCCGCCTCCAGCCGTGCCTTCATAACTTGGAGGCCCTCCACGGCCAGCTTGCTATACCCCTCCTGCCACCCGCCGCATTGAACGGAAGATCAACCTTCGGCCTTGGGTTCACCGTAAAGTGTTTCCCGGTTACTGGAAATGACCGAAACACGACGGCGCTGTCTATGCGTGGCGCTGTCAACGCGTGGAGCTGTCCACGCGCGTGGCGCTGTCCACGCGTGACGCTGTCAACGCGTGACTCTGTCAATCCGTGGCGCTGTCAATGCGTGGCGCTGTCAATGCGTGGCGCTGGCAATGCATGACGCTGTCACCACAAGCGCAGGGCATTGTGAGTCGTTATCAGTCTATGACCGTCGCCTTCGCCGCACGCCGCTGTCACTTAAAGGCCTTGGTCCCTGCAGCACCCTCGTGGACCTATCTGCAGGTGGCCATCTCGCTGCACAAAGCCTGGATGGCAGTGTGGCGATGGCTGCCCTCCGGCGCACCGGGAGCACGCGGCACACCTTCAGCTGCTCGTTGGCGGCGCGGATTGCCTGTTGCAGCTGCATGCCTCCTCCACGACCAGCGATCTTTTGACTTTTCCCACCTCCTCTGCGACCAGACGCTTCACCCAATTGGCTGAGCCCGCGGCAAAGGGGCAGTCCGCCAATCTCCTAGCCCAGGACGCGTGGCGACGGGGCCGGGAGAGGGGCACCAGAGGGAGAGGCGCGCATCTCACCCGCCGCCGCTCGTGCTGAACTGGCTGATCTTGCGGCTCCGCAGCGGTACCATCCAGCGGCCGACCACGATCTCTCCGCTCCACGTCTGCTCCAGGGACTGCACTTGAACGCCAACCAGCGCCTCGGCGTCCTCCGTGCCATGGCCTGGCTCCGCGGTGGATCGCCTCCGACCCGTGCCGGCCGCGCTGCCCAGTGCCTCCCGCAGCGCTCGCGCAAATCTGCTCCAACCTCGCTTTGGCCCTCTGTGAGCACAATGGCGTCGATGTCCCCCCCGTGGCGTGGTGGTGCCTTGGGGGCCGCTGAGACTCGCTGACAGACACGCTGTTAGTGGCTCCGGAGAGCCGTGATGTCTACCGCAGAAGAAGACATTAAAGGACCTGGCGCCGACGAAGGCGCCTGAGCTTCGTCGGATCATGTCACACAGACCATGCAGAGGCACTGTCGGGGGAGCTCGAGGGACTCACCGGAAGGGCAGCTCGGGCTTTTCCCGCTGCAGGCGCTCGCACTCGGCACAGTATGTCACCACGTCATCCTCCACGGCCTGCACGCTCCTCCTCCCTCCACCGAGCCCCGAGCCCCCACTGCTGAAACGCATGCTGGCCCACCGGGAGCAAGCCGGGCAAGATAGGCTGAGAGGAGAAATGGAGATGGAGCTCGAGAAGGTCCGAATCTGTAGAAGCGCCATCTGCGCCGCGGCCTAGAAGGTCACCTATGAGCTGAGGGGCGTGGGCGCGGTTGCGGCTGCAGACGAGCGCACCTGCTGAAACTCCGGCAGCATTAGCCGCACTTGCGCCGCAAGCTGGGCACGCCCCACACCCGAACCTCCTCTGGGCCGCTGTACCCCTAGGGGAGGGCCATGCAGGTGTGGCAGTGTGCTACGAGGATGCCTTCAGGGAGGCGTGTCGAGGATGCCTTCGGGGCATGGTCTCCCGCGTGGGGTGTTGGACAGCGTGCGCGTGCGCTCTGGGGAGCACCGTGGACTGGCGCCTCGGAGGTATGGCGGCTGGCGCCCCGTGGCAGGTGTCCAACTCGACACGCACAGTGTCACATATTCTGAGTGGCGTCAAGAGCTTAGGTGTTACATACGGGATACGCAGCATACGGCAACAGCCGGTTACGCGTATCGATACGTAGTATACGGCGGTCCCAAACGTATCATAGCATCTAAGGTCAAGCATAATAATTCGCTAGCTCTGAGCCCGCCCAACCATCACCCGGAAGGAACTGGGCGGTGCAACACACACAAAGAATGTGCGCGTGCGTGCCCGCCGCCACGCTTGAGCTTGAGGCCCTTCGCGCAGGAGGCATTGGCTCTCGGGATAGCGCTGAGCTGGCATCGATCTGGCACAGTACCTCAATCGGGGTCGACTCTAGCACCGCCGCCAAGCTCATTTTGGAGATGCTCTCAGCCTCCACCACCTTGCTTTCGTCAGCTGACGCCTCGGAGCTGCCTTCCTTCGCCGCCGCTGTCCGATTCGTTGGGCGCCCCTCACCCAACCCACCACCCTCGCCAACCGCTTCAATCACCGCCCTCTCCAGTCCCGCTACCTGTGGGAGGACCCGGCGCCCTATATATAAATATTGGGAAGCAAGCCGTATAATCGGATGATGCTTTAGTCCCGAAGCTTGAAGGCTGCGTAAATCGAATATGCAATGAATCTGCCAGGTGGGAGATACGCAAGCCCTTGATGCGCCTACCAAAGGGATGATGCGCCCTGGCACTCACCCGCAGTCCTCGACATCTACCCCTCTGAGCACACACGGGCGACATGAGGTACGGACCACCTCTGCTGTCTATGCAGCAGAGTCCTCCACGGCCCAAGGTGACCAATCACACACCGGCGCTAGTGACACAGGGTGAGGCGCCGGGGGAAGAGCGAGGTCCCTGAAGTGGGAAGTGCACCAGCGCCAGAAGTGGGGCACCTGTGGTGAGCGCTGTGAGGAGGCGCGTCAGGAGGCGGTCGAGGTGGAGCTCGCGCTGGCGGCGCTCTGCGGGCCCGCCGCTCTCGCGCAGCTGCGTGGCGTGGAAGTACTCCTCGAAGGATTCCGCGATGCTGCCTGCACCCCGACCCGCCACGCGCTCCTAACCAAGAGCCGGGTCCTCGCACCCACCTGTACGCGTTCCAATCCACCGTCCACGCCCTGGGTTCCAATCCACCGTCCACGCCCTGGGGGAGCCCTCTTCGACGGTCTGGATGTGGGCACGGTGCTCCGCTTGAGAGTGAGACAATAGTGCTGGTGTGCGATTGGGGCGGCAGCAAGTCGCAGCACTTGCCAAGATCCCGGGCATGGCCTGCTCAAGGAGCGGCGTGGATATTCCAGGCATGGCCTCCTATGAGGGGCGGTACGCAGGGGGAGAAGAGGAGGAGGCGGGCACAGGGGCATGCAGGAGGAGGAGGGGGGGGCGAGACACAGATGCGGAAGCTGGCATCGGTGTCTCGCCTGCGGAGTTGACGAAGTCGACGACGGAGGTGGCGGTCTTGCGCAGGTGCGGCGCGGCGCGGTTCAGCCGGCTCAGCGTCTGCACCGCGCGCGCCCCTTGCAGGGGCTTGTCCACGTACATCAACGCTAGCCTGCACCCCTCCCTCTTCCCCTCCCCGTACCCAAGTAAATCCCCAAATTCAACTTCTCGAATCATCACCCCCTTTGGGGAATCCCCCACCCCTTGCATATAGCCGCTCGGCCTAAAAGGGGGCAGCCATGGCTTGTTGACCCCCTGCAGTACTCAAAGGTGCCGATCGGCGTGGCCGGAAATGCATATGGTATTCGATACGATTCCCGATCCGAGGGTCGAGGGCGATGGTCAGGCTCCCATTTCCCCCAGAGTGGACGGTGGGAAACCTGTCCCAATACTTGCGCAGCAACCGCATCCACCAGGGGTGACCTACGATAGCACGAGATGGCACACGATTCTCGAGAGTGACGCTTTAGGCTCTTGCATCATGCGCGTGTCATACTCAAGTCACACACGCGTCATACTCGAGTCACACTTAAAAATGCATCCTCGTCACACACTTTCATCTTCAGGTGATTGCCCCCGCGGCACATGCACACCTGAATTCTGAGTTCTCCATGATCCAGACCGCAAGGATGTCGCCGCCCCCCCCCGTGCCGCCGCGCGCA
Organism: Cymbomonas tetramitiformis; assembly: GCA_001247695.2. Classification (NCBI taxonomy): domain Eukaryota; kingdom Viridiplantae; phylum Chlorophyta; class Pyramimonadophyceae; order Pyramimonadales; family Pyramimonadaceae; genus Cymbomonas; species Cymbomonas tetramitiformis. The sequence continues at coordinate 12,237 of LGRX02016368.1, forward strand.
CCTGGGGTCGTCGAAGCCTGTCTCAAACTTGTTGCACACGACAAGCAGCTTCGCCTCCGCCAGGGTGCAGCGCCCGCTGTTCAGCTCAGCCTCGGTGAACGACCTTGTATCCTCATCACAGCTCACGCCTATGCCTCCTCACCCCGTCATCCTGACGCCTTCAACGCCTAACTCCTTCAGCCAAGCGCCACCCCTTCAACCGAGCCTTGCCGCCTTCTCGCATCCCCTCACTCACACGCGGCATCCTCCCCATCCCTAAGCACATCCCCGTATTAAATATCATACCCTCCGCACCACACTGTCACCATCGCCTCGCCTCACATCCTCCCACCACCTCCATCACAACGCCCTCTGAAGCGCACTGCCTCCAATCCCAATCCTCCCCCTCCCCCCATCACAACGCCCTCTGAGCGCACTGCCTCAAATCCCAATGCTTCCCCTCTGTAATACCCTCCCCCCATCACACCGCCCTCCCAGGCGCATCGCATCCCCATCCTCTGCAGGCCCTGCCACCCCTTGACCACGCAGAGGCCCACTTCTGTCGAGAGTCAGGCGGGGGATATGCGCTCTGCCTGCGAGGGCTACAGGGGAATCTGGGGCTCACCTGTTCTATCCTTCTCAGGTGACTCACTGTCCCCGCAGTCCATCCCCTCATCGCCAGCCGCATTAACAGCTCCGCTGTACGCGCCATAAACCTTGATGGCCGCCCCGTGTCCCGCCCTCTGCAGCTCATGCCGTATCGCCTGCGCCGCCAAGTTCCTCCGTCCGTCTTAAATCCCGTACACTTGTCACCACTGAGCGCGGCGTGAGCGCGCACTGAATAACCCTCGTGACAAGGAGGAGGAGAATGCCCGGCAGCGTCCGTGTCCATGGCAATGCTGGCAACCCTGTGCAAATTGCCTCCCGGGCTGTGAGATCCAGCAGATAGATCAAACCCGCTACTTCACGAAACTTCACAAAAGTGAAAGCTCCGGGCACCATACGGATCGGACAGTTTGCACCGCTTCCCGCCTCTTGACCGGCTGTCAAATCGGCCTCTTGACCGGCTGTCGAATCCCGAATCTAAGTCCAGGTGCTCTTTTGCGAAACATCTGCTGTGAAAATGTATACCTGCGTGAACCACAGCACGTGCCTCCGCGAGCGAGCCACGAGCATCCCGCGAGCGCTGTCGAAGCCGCCCTCCGCGCGATGCTCCAGCGCGGCCACCTGAAAGAACCCCCCATAGCCGCTGTCTGCTGAGGGCACGGCACCGCGATGTCCGCCCTCTTCTAAAAGCAAGCATCTGCTCGCCCCCCGCCGCTGCACTGACCCCATGACCCCATGACCCCATGGGGGTGCGCATCGGCCGAAGACCGCACTTACAACAGTCCGCAAATGATTGGCGGTTCGGGAGCCTCGATGCGGCCAGCAGCGAGCAGGACACACGCAGCGCCCTGCAGCGCCGCTCCTTCCCCGTGCATTCCTCACCATGACACACCGGAACGGGAATGTGCGTGTGTGCAAGGGCAGGCTTCGATATAAGTCTTGGATGGTGCAAGTGCGGGTGCGGGGCCAACTCCCGGCGACGCGTGCCCGCACGGAGAGTCGGCGGTGCACGAGGCGGGGTATGACCAGGTGCTGCGCGATATACTCCGCCTTTTTGTCGACCACGGCCCGGTGCCGGGCCGCCATCTCCAGCAGGACTTCCACTGCCACCTGCTGCCCCAGACCTGATCAGACACTCCAATAAAGGGGGTAATCGCAAGGCGCTGCCGCTTAGGCAAGGGCAGGGGGTCCTGTCCCACCTTGCCGGGGGTTGGCCTGCTAGCATCCTTGTTGCTGTCGATCTCCACTCGTGGGCACAGTGTCACGTAGTCCTCCAGAACATTCAGCACGTGCCCATCATCTGATCGAAGGGCCCGCATTCGCCGGTCAGCAGCTTGGAGTGGAAGCAGTGCCTTGAATCCACGCTGGGTTCTGCCACCCGTCAGCCAGAGGCCCTCCGCCGGATGCCCAGCTGGGTGTCACGAGTTCACCTTGCGCCTCACGGTCAGGAGGTTTAGAGTGTTTCACACTTAGCATTCCCGATGTGCAGGGGACGCGGGCTTTCCAGGAGATGACAGTCATCATATTCAGGGGACAGTCATCATGTGCAGGGGACGCGGGCTTTCCAGGAGATGACAGTCATCATATTCAGGGGACAGTCGTCATGTGCAGGGGACGGGCTTTCCAGGAGATGACAGTCATCATATTCAGGGAATTCAGGGCTTTCCAGGAGATGACAGTCGTCATATTCAGGGGACGGTCATCATGTGCACGGGACGCGGGCTTTCCGGGAGATGACAGTCATCATATTCAGGGAATCGCGGGCTTTCCAGGAGATGACAGTCATCATATTCAGGGAATCGCGGGCTTTCCAGGAGATGACAGTCATCATATTCAGGGGACAGTCATCATGTGCACGGGACGCGGGCTTTCCAGGAGATGACAATCATCATATTCAGGGAATCCAGGGCTTTTAGGGATTCAGAGCCTTCATGTTCAGAGAAATTAGGGTTTTGAGCAGTTGACGTCCTCGTTTGCAGGGCATTTAGGGCTTTCAGCAGTTGACAGTTGACATACGCCGGGGGTTAGGGTTTTCAGCAGTTGACAGTTGTCATACGCCGGGGGTTAGGGTTTTCAGCAGTTGACAGTTGTCGTGCCGAGGGGTTAGGGTTTTCAGCAGTTGACAGTCCACATACGCCGGGGGGCCTAGGGTTTTCAGCAGTTGACAGTTATCATATGCCGGGGGGTTAGGGTTTTCAGCAGTCCACATATGCAGGGAAGTTATGGCTTGAATCAGTTGACAGCCCTCAGTCTTACAAGTGTGCTCTCTCCAGTGAATCGCTGCAAACATATCACATCATGCCAGCAGAACAGAGAGTGCGGGAGAGAGGACGCGACCTAGTGCTTGCTTCATGCTGTAAGAATCCCAGGCCTCAAAAACCTCCTCCATGTCCGCCCCCTGAGCAGGCACCTCCGCCTCCTTGGCCTCCAGAGCGGCGCTGCGGAGGCCAGCAGGTGTCTGCCTCAGCCCCCATCCATCCCCCTCCCGCGTCCAAAGAACACGCTCAGCAGAGGCCTGGGCAATGCTGTGCGTCATGCGTCATCTCATCTCTCTACACGGCCTGGCTACGAGGTCACAGAAGCTGTGAGGCCGCACAAATGCGGTCATCCCCTCACATGCGTCCCCAGCGGCCAATCGATAATGCTCAAACTGACAGCGCGTAGAAACGCCATGACCACCTCGAGCTTGCAGTGACAAGCAGCAGGGCGTATGACGAATGCAGCGCCTGCACAAACCCGCGTGCCATCGCCGCCACCCTAATGTCGCCTGCGCAACTTTCATGTCGGGCGGGGAGCCAAATACATCTGCACCCCGTTCCATGCCATGAGGTAGATATGCCATTTACTTCATCCTGCTCTCATCCGATCTGCCACATGCCGGCTGCTCCCTCTTCAGTGTCATCCGCGCCCCCTTCGGTGCCGTGCATGTCCACTGCGCGTCTTCCACTCCCACTCCGATGGTTTCCCCGAAACCCTCAAGACTACTCGCTCATACCAGGGCACATCCGCACTCAGCCGGGTCCCCATCACACCCCCCCGGATGCCATCCGCACTCAGCCGGGTCCCCATCACACCCCCCCGGATGCCATCCGCGCAATAAGAGCGCCATGCACCGCACCTCGGTGCAACCCACAAAATCGAACTGTCATCCACCCCGCCTTCATGCCGCGCAGCCCCATTGCTACCTCCCACTGCTCTTTTTCTTTTCACAACTAAAGATGGTCAGCAGATCCTCGGGCATGTATCAGCCCTGCGGTGGCATCCACAAGTGGCTTTCTGCACACTGCGGCGATCTCAGCGAGAAACTGCGCGCGCTTCACATCCAACCAATCGCAAAAGCTCCATCTTTGAGCAAGTGGCCCACCTCGGCATGCATACTGCCACCACGCCCAACGCCCAGTGCCGGGAGCCAGCGCTTCATGCCAAAGAGGCGGAGAGCCTGCGGGCTCGGGGTGGCCGTGAACGCAATATAGGTGAGAAAGTCCGGCTGATCCGACTGCCCACCTGCATGTGGCGCTCGAGTCCCACAGCACACTTCAAGGGGGCCCCCGTACGTCGGCCATCATTCGGGGACACTTGCTCTCAACAGCCACTCTGATTGGCAACCTGAATTATGACGCAAAGGACATGAAAACCCTCTGACACAAAGGAGATGTATGACGGGACGGATATGCATGACATAATAAAGGAGACGAATGGCGGCATGAATAACGCAAAGGACGTCAATGCCAAAAAGAACACGCGTGGCGAAGGCGATGCGAGTGATGCAAATGATACGGCTGACAAGATCACCGAGGTCGACATGCAGCGTCACCTCTATGAATGCATTTGTGTTGTTCTACATTTTACAATTTCGGCCATCAGGGCGGACACGGCAAGGCGAGGAGGCGCGGCCATCAGGGCGGACACGGCAAGGGGGCTGCGTCAAGATAGTCGTAGAGAGCGGGGTGAGATCACTCAGGGAGTGCGGGTAGGATAATCAGGGTGGGTGCAGCGCACCGAGCGCCTCGTGGAGCTGGGAGGTGCCGCCCTTTCCATGGGAGCGGTGCGCCTCGTCGGCAACGATGCAGATCCTGGGAAAGGCGGTGCTACCCGCGAGTGATCCGCTGGCACCGCGGCTGGCCGAGGCCTGTGAAGCGTCGCCACAGGGAAACGGCCCATTGAACATCCCACCGCAGGACAGCCTCTGAGCGCTGAGATGAGAAAGCCCAGCGTGGTGACCAAGAGAAATGCTATAATCAGCAAAGGAGGAGCTCCAAGGGCTGCAAGGGCGCTCAAGCCACAAGCCACAAGCCGCAAGCACGGATACCGCAATGATCGTCGGCTTGTAGTTATATCTCGGCTTAGTTGTGAGGGGCACCACCTGACAGGTCATAGGGATACGAGGGAACACGTGCTGAATAGTTGAAGTTTGGAGACTTGAGAGGCAGCGAGCAGACCTGCCGGCGCCGGAGAGAAGGAAACTTCTGTAGTGTGCTCAGGAGAACGGGCGCGGGCGCTGGGGAGCCCGCATCGGGCAGCTGCGATAGTGCAGACTGCAGCTCCTCCGAGGTGTCTACGTGGCGGATGTCCACTCCGGAGCTCGTGCGCTGTTCGCACACGTACAAAGAAGAAGGGCCTCAGAAAACCTGCTCGCATATCGTGGTGACGCTCTGGCATGTGGCCCGCGGGACGTCGCTGACGCTCTGGCAGAGAACCGCCCAGCGTCCACGAGTGTGATCTGTCCACTGCTAGCAAGAGCAAGGGGCATCCAGAGAGCGCGTGATCGCGGGTAAAAGTCCACGGCGCAGCAGAGGACAGGAAAGGGCCTGGAAGCCGGTCTCTTGCCTGCAGGAAGCTGGTGATGGTGTCAGTGAGCTGGCGGTCGAGCTGAATGCGGTCGTTGAGGACGATCACCGCGCCGAAGCATCGGGTAGGCTTGCCGACCTCCGAGATGTATGATAAGCAGCGTAAGTGGTGCACCAGGCAGGCGATGGTCAAGCTCTTGCCGCTGCCCGTGCTGTGCTGCAGCAAGAAGTTCACCGGGGGGGCGCCCACCGGCTTGCGGAGCTCGCCAAGCAGCCGGTGCACAGCACTCACCTGGTGCGGTCTGGCCGGCTTCGTGCTACCTGCATCGCGCAGAAGATCGGAAAGGCACTACCGGTCAGTACTCAAAGTAAACGGTATGCCGAAACAGGCGGATGAGTGTGTGTCAGCTTGACGAAACGCTCGGGCGCGTGGACGGCGAGTGCCCCCGTGCGTCCGACTGGGACACAGTCTTGAGCAGTGGATCGCAAGCCTTTCTGTTGTTGCAAAAGGAAAAGCGCGTGAGTGATCTCTGCTATGCCGTCTCTTAAGCGCTCCTGATCGCTTTTGAATTGAAGCATTATCGGCTGACGTTTAGAAGTCGAGAGGGGGAAGGACAGAGACGCAGACTACTGCACGAGTGGATCGGCGCGAACGACGCGCGGCGACCGACGCGACAGACGGCTTGCGCAGCTTAGGCTAGCAGTTCTGTATAACCTTGGGCGAAGCTGTTTTCGATGGTTTCTTTCGTGAAAAAGTGTGAGTTGCATGCGTCAGGCCGTGTGTAGGAGTCGTCGCCCAGGTCAACGCGTTGCGAAGCCTCCACCGAGCAGGCGTTCGGCACAATCTGATCCGTGAATTGTCTCGTTTCGTTGATACTGGAAGGGACATCCTCTCCACGTTTGAAAGATGTGGTCGACGCGTGGTCGTCGGGTGAAGAGTCTCTTGACCGCTTCATGATGCCATCACTCGAGAGACGCTGAGCAGACCGTTGCGCTGAGCTGCACCCAGGTCACGTGGAGGACGAGTCCCGCAACCAGGCTCAGCGTCGGGCTGAGCTTTTCATGTTTCGACGTTTTTCGGTGAATGTCTCGCACCAGCAGGCAAACCCCTAATTTCGACTCGTGCTGAGAAATTTCGCCTGCTTAGGTTGACGTCCCGAATTTTCATATCAGATATTGTTTGTCCATAATTCTGATTGGGGCAGCCAAACGAACGAGGGCAACATAATTGGTTATCAATATTGTGGGCCTCTGACACATAAGATATGAGGTAGTTATGGCTGCCACGTCAGACAAATATGCCTTTTATTGCCATGCCATGCCATGCCATGCCACTCCAGAGCTCAAAAGTTATGATAATGACGTGGCCTCCATAACTAGCTTGTCGCTGGCTCGTCTTCGACTGATCCTACGGTCGCACTGCTCGCTCAGACCCGAATGCTATTTCTTGCCACGTAACTATCATAACTTTTGAGCTCTGTTTCCAAATCCTGGATGCTGATGCTGTCGCGATATACGTTGGGTTATACGTTGGGTTTCAGGTATACGAAAATAATAAATAATATATACGCACCGACGGTGCACAAAAGTACATGCATGTAGGTGACTATATTCTACATAATTATCAGGCGTTGCGTTGTTTTTCATAATCAGCCGACGTAGATGAAGATCGGCTGGATCAGGACGACATCAGCTGACTATGCCTCCCGAATGACGATTATTCAAGAGTTTGACGATTTTTCAAGTCTACGGCTGTATGAAACGATTTTTATCAAATCTACGGTGTATGCGGGTACCATATCAAATCTTTCGCGTCGCGACCGTGAAACCTTTTCCGCAAAATTCTAATTTAATTACTTGTGATGACTGTATCAAAACACGCTCTACGACGCTTCATGTGTGTGTGTGTGTGTGTGTATGCACGAGATACGTAGGATATTCCGATGTACATTCATGAACGTGTCCGTAGCGTAGAAACTTATCACATAAGTGTATAAATTGGTAATGCCACTTGTCAGCGAAGCATCCCATCTGAGGGATTTCTAATTATTGATTAAATTGTATCGAAGCGCACAAGTAATCACTGCTATTCATATACCCCATTCGCACAAGCACACGCTCACAACTCGCTTCCTCACAACTCGCTTCCCGTATCGCAAATGCCACACTTGCATATCGTGATGCCATCTGCGCATTTGCTTGAATATATTTGCTTGATTATCATGATTGACATTTTATACTCGCATGGTAGTGCCAATGGCTGAATTTAAATGTGTATCGTCTCCATTCGCATGGCGTCTTGGCAGATATCCCGTTGGATGCATCCCAACCGACACGCAGGCTCGACAGTTGCGATACATGAAGCGAGTTGTGGGCAGATATATTTCATAATTGCACCATGCGTGTTTGACATGCAGACGATGTAGAAAGGAGCCCGCTAGATCTCATCGCGACATGTGAGCACGCCGTCTGCAAATATAAATGTCTATTAAAAGGAAGCACGTTGTGCCACTTGCGTGTTTTTTGTAATTGTAGCATGCATGCGCGTCCACACAATGCATATACTCAGAATAAATGTCTGCATGAAGTGCCACTGCGTTTATGCATCATCGATCATCGCAAATATCCGCACAACGACGCTTCAGGTGCAGGCGCATCCGCAGGCGCAGGCGCATCCGCAGGCGTGTCTGCAAGCATTCACGATATCGGTCGTTTCATAAATGTCATCCATCAGCAGCTAGATTTTTCAGATATGGATCTTAGTGAAGCAGAGATGAATGCAGTCAATTCAGTAGACCATTCCTGATCTACATACGCATGTATAAAATAATTGTGTGAACGCATATTATAATTTGTATAGCGCCTGGCACGTGTGCGATCATATATGATTATGCATATGTTGTACATATCATGCATGTCGGTATGCATGCATCTCGCAACTATTACGTGATTATATTATCATTTCTCAATCTCTGTAATTTTTACCTACGATATACGTTCCTCCTACGTTATACGATTATTATTATTATTATTATATTACTATTATTATTATAGAAGCGTTTGCGCCAACACAATGCATTTTTTCGGGAAAATCGGACCGAGTAACTTTGACGACGATTTAAGCAAGACATTTCCATTGAAACAAGTTGGTTCTAGACTAATTTGATGGTGGGGAATTCGATGGTGAACTCCATTTTCGTAACTCCCTATGATTAGGGCGTTACGTGTGGATATATGTAGGGGGGTATGCGGTCTGCTGAAATATGCGATGCCGTACGGGTGCTACGATGATGCGGGAGGCATCTAAATTCATTACCAATGTGTTATCATAGATATGTGTGTGTTACAAAAACAATTTTGAAACATATTTACGGCAGGCATGCATTCGTAGGATATTGGCAGCCCATTATTAAAAAATGCATATATCATATTTCCCATATGTATTCGCGCGCACCATAACCATACGATATGATACACCGTCAAGCTTGTTTAGAAAGTATTTTTCACCGTTTGGCAATAATATTTCATTTCCTAAGCTTGGGGCTGGGTTACATAGCCAAATGGAGCAGGTTGATATTGCAAATTTGAGCAAATCTTTACATCTATCATAGGAACAACCAGGGGTATCGTAGTATATAGTAATACACGCATATCCTTTAGCTATATCGTTACACACGCAAGAAAGCACTGCACATAGGTTTAGAATAGTCAGAGTTGTGTAATATATCACTTATAGCGTTATAGGCAAGGTCGATGAGAAAAACTGAATAAAGTGTATGCTTGCAAGCATGCGCGTAACCAGATGTTGTTCACTGTGCCACAAGTCAGGAACCCTAAAAGTGAGCATCACATACGAAGCTTCACGACACAAACACTCTACTTGAGACTGTTGCAAATAAAGTATTGAAACAGCACAGATGACGATTGTATCTTGACCTAAGTTTCTATTCATCGATAAATGCACTTCTCACTATGTATGCTTCTATCCAGGTTCGAGAAACCCTGTTCCGTGATGCTTGCATGAATAATGCACCCGTGTCGCCCTTCCATTGGGCTCGTGTTCCCTATCGAACTAAAAACCCTCACAAGCCAGGAATAACAACTTGGCTAACTGCTGTCCCGACGATTCCTAACCCTATGCACTGACTTGATGCTCACGTGCTCACGTGAGCATCAAGTCAGTGCAGCGGTACGGTCGGGAATCTAACCCGAGCTGGAGAGGGAGGCGAACCCACCCAGACTACCATACCAAAACAATGTTGCAAGCATTTTGTTTCGACTGTGTGAGCATGGAAGAGCACTCGCTTCTCAGCTTGACCGAGGCCCCCGCCGCGAGCATCCGTGAGCCAGTCAGCAGATAATTTAGCTCGTAGTACCTATGAGCTGGCGAAACGGTTTCATGCAAGCGCCGCATAAAAAACAAGTAACAGAAAGTGGGAGGTCTGTTTGATCCAGGGCTCGTCATGAATACACTCGTAATCATGATTACTTTCATGATTAGACGTTTTTTGGTACTAATCAAGTCATGATTAGACCCGACAGGGTACTAATCAAGTCATGATTAGACCCGACAGGGTACTAATCAAGTCTTGATTAGCCACGGCAGGGTACTAATCAAGTCTTGATTTTTTAATCATGACAAAAGTGGCAAATTGTGGCCTCTGACGTGCGTGACAGTCGAGAGACAGTCTGACGCGACGCGATGTGGCCGTCGGTCGGGTGACTAATATCTGCAAACGTGGGGGAGGGGCACCAAGGTGGCCCCTGTTGGCCTTAGGCCCAAGCGTGCACCCCTCCTACCCGCCCCAATGCATTATAGGATGCCTTTGGGGTCGCTCGGCACCCCTAGCTTCGACCCCAAAAATGTGCCCCGCCCACCCTCCCAGGAGGAGGCTGGGCCTCGAGAGGCCTTGCGCCTCAGTTCTGCACACGTGGGGGGCCACCAAGGTGGCCCCTGTTGGCCTTAGGCCCAAGTGTGCACCCCTCCTACCCGCCCCAATGCATTATATGATGCCTTTGGGGCCGCTCGGCACCCCTAGCTTCAACCGAAAAAATGTGCCCCGCCTACCCTCCCAGGAGGGCCTCGAGGGGCCTTGCGCCTCAGTTCTGCACACGTGGGGGGGCACCAAGGTGGCCCCTGCTGTTGGCCTTAGGCCCAAGTGTGCACCCCTCCTACCCGCCCCAATGCATTATAGGATGCCTTTGGGGCCGCTCGGCACCCCTAGCTTCAACCCAAAAAATGTGCCCCGCCTACCCTCCCAGGAGGGCCTCGAGGGGCCTTGCGCCTCAGTTCTGCACACGTGGGGGGGCACCAAGGTGGCCCCTGCTGTTGGCCTTAGGCCCAAGTGTGCACCCCTCCTACCCGCCCCAATGCATTATAGGATGCCTTTGGGGTCGCTCGGCACCCCTAGCTTCGACCCAAAAAATGTGCCCCGCCCACCCTCCCAGGAGGAGGCTGGGCCTCGAGGGGCCTTGCGCCTCAGTTCTGCACACGTGGGGGGCCACCAAGGTGGCCCCTGTTGGCCTTAGGTCCAAGTGTGCACCCCTCCTACCCGCCCCAATGCATTCTAGGATGCCTTTGGGGTCGCTCGGCACCCCTAGCTGCAACCCAAAAAATGTGCCCGTTATTACATCTCACCGCATTATTACATCTCGCCGCATTATTACATCTCGCCGCATTATTACATCTCACAGACTGCATTATTACATCTCACCGCTTTATTACATCTCACCGCGTTATTACATCTCACCGCGTTATTACATCTCGCCGCATTATTACATCTCACCGCGTTATTACATCTCGCCGCATTATTACATCGCTCCGCATTATTACATCTCAGTGCCGCATTATTACATCTCGCCGCATTATTACATGCCTCCGCGCTTTCACACGCCTCCGCGATATCACATCGATGCCTCCGCGCTATGCACATGCTATACACATGCCTCCAAGCAATGAGCTAAAATTTGCCCCACTCATGAGCAAAGAATGACTAAATGAACGAACGACCGAAAATATCCGAAAATCATGATTAAACTAATCAAGTCATGATTAGACCCGACAGGGTACTAATCAAGTCTTGATTAGACCCGACCGGGTACTAATCAAGTCTTGATTAGCCACGGCAGGGTACTAATCAAGTCATGATTAATCACAGGACCCCACTAATCAAGTGTAATCATAGTATTCATGACGAGCCCTGGTTTGATCAGTGCCTCTTTCATCTGCGTGCGCTGAATTGATGACGACGTGCTGACCGTCAACACGCGAGCATCAATTCGGCGCACGCAGGGATACGGTCGGGAGTCAAACCCGAGCTGGAGAGGGAGGACATCCCACCCAGACTGCCGTACCTAAAGGCTACGTCAACGAGTTTAACGAAAATAGTATGATGCAAGTAGATAATGGCCAATAAGAAAAAGAAATCGAGGACTGTTGACCGAGGTTCGTTCGGGCAAGAAGGCCCTTTTTCGGATCCTTCGCTGTCACCTTCAATTTCCGTGGAAACTCATGAAGGAAAAAACTGCGATAAACACGTCGCACGGGTGTCAACGCGAGCATAAACCGGAAGTCTGAATTTTAAAGGCATTTAAAAGGTGTCCAAACTTACCATGCCGTCATTGAAGCCATTGAGACAACGAATAAAAAGCCGCAGCCCTGTTGACAAGAAATGCGCTGCTGCATACACTTGACGACCGAATACGTGCCCCGCTGGCAAACACACCCGCACAGCGCTTTCAGAATTTTCATATTTCAACTAGAAAAATGCACTGACAAACTTTCAGCTCAAACGGAGTTCAAGCGAGAACGGGGTTGCACGTTTACCCTGAAATCCTTCGCACGACGTTCGGGACGGAAAGGTTTATCTGGCCGCACGCCACGCAGCGGTTCATGCAAAAGAACAAGAGACAGGAAAATCCCAACTGACAAAAGTTATATATTATGATGAACTTCAAATAAAATCTCAGGGGCCATCGGAGTTCTAAGAATCTACAGACCGTGTGTTTTCCCGTGCTCATCTCTTTTCCGGGAAACGCTCCCTTACGCAACGTCCGCACACGCAAAAGGAGGTAGTATTCAGCATGCTGCGAAGTAGAGCCCCTGCCCGACGCAAAAATATATTGGAATGGGTTTTTGAAAAATATGTTGCAGTTCACAGGACGCGTTTCCAAATTTCTGGGATGGTGTAAATGAATTTATGACGGTCGTGCCAGAGCGTGCATGAGAGTGGCTCCGCGGGAGCTCCTAACAATCGTTTCTGGAACCAGTTACTCGGTCTCGGGCGTCACATGTCATAATGCACTGTGAATACGAATATTTGATACGCACTGGAGGTGCACATGTGTAAGTGTATTATATTTATGACACATCTTGTTTAGACCAATGATAACGTGCCACGCAGGTTACAATTCTGAGCTATATTCGTTGTGGTGAAATGCTGATGTGGAAGTGAGGCCACGTGTTCTGGATTGGTCACAGTGCATTGACGTGTTCCCAATGTTCGAAAGATTCCATTGAATATCATTGGTGCTGATTAGCACCAATATTCAGAATATTGGGGGCATATATTCAATGGAATGATCTTCCGAACTTGGGAAAATGCCAACGCCCTGTGACCCAGCCCTGAACACGTAGCATTGACGACTTTGACCCGAAATTAGGTCAAAGCCGAATGCTGTGCTGATGCCTAAAAATGTTCTAATGCGTGTCAGACAAATACATTATGCAAACATAACCGGGAAAAAGCATGGCGGGGATCTCCGGTGCGCGGTGATGAGCGAGAAAACCCCAAAGTCCCCGGATCCCACACAAGACGTCGGAACGAAAACATACAAGATCGGAACAAACGAATCCGATATACACACGTAAGCGAGTGCATACAACATGCGGCACACGCAACCAGTTGAGCAACAAGCACACGTGGGCGCGTGTGTCACAAGGGGGCATTATACGCGGATTGCACATGGGGCATATGGCGGGGGGGATCGGGGAATGAGGGAAAACACACAAGTCATCTGAAAACGTACAGTGACATGATGGGCACACACACGGAAGTGCATATGAAACTAAAATGATATGCGAGGATGCAGCGAGGATCTCGTAGGCGAGCGTTGAGCGTGGAGTCGGTCGAAGATGAACACAAGCGGAAAGGAGTCGAGTAGTTGAAGGTCATCATGCGGTCGAGCACTGATCCTGCATGTGAGCAAAAAGTTAGTCGTGCATACAAATATCGATGCATGCACACTTAACGTCAGTCGCAGAAACATTATGCGCAAAGATATTCATAGCAGGCAGGGTCACAGCAGCAGGGTCACAGCAGGAGGTGCACGGGAAGATGCAAACAAGAAATGAACTTGAAATTACATCAGAACTCCCCTTTGGGTTAATTTCGAAGTTCGAAGCATCGATCTTAGAAATCCAGCTTTCTAGGCAATGATTGGCAGTATCTTTTTTACTATGACAGACGACTGAAAACTCGAACGATCTTGGAAATCTGTTTTTTGAGTTTCCGATTGGCTAGTATTTTATAATGCGACTCGCGATTGAAAAGACGATCGACTGCGTTGATGACAGACGATCATCGTAGACATCTTCACCATTTTCTTCGCCGTTCGCTGACGCGACGGTGCAGATCACCGTGCGCGGATGCGCCGGTTACAAAACAGCCTGAGGTAGGATAGACTGTGATGATATGACATTGGCATGACATGACATGACATCGACAGTCGACACTGATGACACACCGATGACACTGTAAGCAATATTTGAGCAATATATCGCGAGTTGTGATGACGTGGCAGAGTCGAGAAATATTGTTGCAAAGCATATTTCATGACGTGGCTCTCACATGATCCCTTCGATTAATCGAGAGCTGATGCGTGTGTCACAAATATATCCTCTTCGTACTATATATTCATAAAAAATAGCGGACGGGTCAAACCGGCTCCCATAAGTTGCGCGTGGCATGCCGCAACATATATGCGAGTCCGTCATGGGAACAGTGACTTTAGCCCCCCCACTGTAAGGGGGTGGCAGCACTGTCCGCATGTGTCACCCCTCGACCCGCGGTGCCGTCTTGCCTGGCACGGTTCCGGCTCAGCTCAGGGAATAAAACACCTCCCGTATGTTATTCAATTATCTTCGCACTGTGAAACCCCGAAGCGCCTGCTGTACAGCTTTGATCTAGGCTTCTGTGATATATATATATATATCTGACTCCGTCAATTACATATATATATTTCACTGTTCCTGTCAGGTTATCGGTTCACCACTCAGTGGGTGTTTCGATTTTCACTGCTCTTAGATCCCGCGGAACCAGCGGCCACTTGTAGCGGAACAAGCTGCTGACACCTGGCTGCGCGCATTGCCAGCGTTTCATTCGCCACTCACCGCGTGTTTTTTACGGCACCGGCCCATTCCCTTGAGCGGAACCAGCTCGCGGAATTTGTGCGGCATTCGCACACCCAACCCGACGTCATTCCGCATTACGTTCTTCCAGTGATGAGCACGGACCGCGTCACCCTCGCCAGCCGCCTTCGTGCTGCGCGGGGTTCTCCTGGGGGGCATTCCCCTAGCCCTACTCCACCCGCTAGTCCCGACCGTGACGGCACTGGAGACCCGATTGTGCGCATGTCACAATTGACCACTAAGCCGACCCCAGTCTCTCGGGCGGCCACCTCTGCTGAATTTTACGCTGATGCTACGGTCTGGGTCTCCACGCCTGTGAAGCCCTCCCAGCGTACGGAATTCGCGGACAAACTGGACTACGCCTTCTCCTACGGCGAGGAGTTGGCCAAGCTCCTCCGCACCCATGGCTTCAAGAGCAACGTCGGCCTCACCCTTGACGGACCTGAAGCTCGCTGAGTCGGACTTCGCGGTCTTGCTCGCCAACATGGCCCATGTTTTCGGGCCCATTTTCCGTGATGACATCGCCAAGCTTCTGGATCTGGACAACGAGTACTCCGACTACCACATCATCCTCAACGAGCTAGTTTATGCCGTCCTCCCCACGGTCCTCCGCTCGACTGCCCTCACCTTGTATATGAGGAGTCCGCGGAGGTGCATCCCCGCGATGGCCGCTGCGCATTGCAGCGCCTTCGTTTCCATGTGGAGGGCATCGGAGACCCCGACGCGCATCGCTTCTGGGTCCGCCTCAGGGCGGTCATTCTCGACGAGACCGTCGACCCCGCCCCGCAACTCGCGGCTTTCCGCACGCTGGCCGACAAGCACAAGAAGCTGCACCCGCAGTACACCGACGCCAACATGGTCGCGGACCTCTACAGCGTCCTTCGAGCGTATGCGGCCGTCTCCCCCCACGTCGCACCACTTTACCTGGTGGTGTTGCGCGACCTTGGGGCCAATCTCCCCTTCACCTTCGCCGCCCTCACCTTACGCATCACCAAGGTGTATCGCGACGAGTACCCCTTGGCCCGCCTCTCCAACAGACTATTGGGGATACGTGAACCACTATGCATGTTTTTAGACGGTGTTTTTCTGTTACTATTCTCGGTTTATAGACGACGGGTGACCTGCCACGTCATCATAACGCGCAGTGTAATGCAGACACGTGGCAGCCACGTAGGTTACGATATGCGTTTATGCGGTACGGTATGCCTTCATTATGCGGTTTGCCATTGTGGTTCGAGTGATCATCGAGCAATCAACGGAGAGAGATATCTTTTTTGGATTGGGTGTGTTCATAAACACAAGCCCCGCGTCAAAAAACGCGGCTATACAACTATCATCACACGGGTATTGTTGCATGAACGGTGTATATTCGTTTAACGTTACAAGTAGAATGTTTGCTAGTGTTAGTAGTGTTACAATATATATATGTCGCAAAAGCCATAAGTCAGCTGGTCGTACAACATATCATAGCGTTACTATTACATTGCAAAGTACGTAAGTTGCTACCAGGCAAGCGATCTCGAATTAGTTCATTCCACGCCTTTCAGACGCCGGAAAGTAATGGTCTACTAATCTATCAGCTCCCAGTATACTCCGTCTTCGTCGTCCATTGCTTCCTCGCACATGAATATTTCGTAAGAACAACGCATACACGCGAAATGTTCGGTATGCTCATTTATCGCAACAAGATGCGAACCAACATTAAACCATATGCGAACGTTTGCAGGAAGGTCACAATAATCGCATTTCATGACGAGTTTGCCTGAGCGTGGTCAGTTGTTAGTTGTTAGTGTCAAGTTGGGGTGGCACGATGGTGAGCGTAAGCAGCAAATGAAGGCTAAGTAAGAGGTATTGAGCTTGTATACCTGATCAACTAAGGCAATCGCAACTGATACAGTACTCGTCGAAAGGTGTCGTTTCGTCATTCTGGTACCAACAGACCAATAGGCGTACAACGTCGACTGGAATAACCATTAATCGCGGAGTCATCCACGCTTCACCCCATGCATATTCAGCGCGATCGGGATAGCGTTCCGGCTCTACCAATTCAAAAAACAGATAAAACCGAGTTCGTCGGGTAAAGCGCCACATAGCCCATATCAGATCATGCCTGTGAGGCATCGGCGGGCGGCGGAAAGGGCGGTTTGCCATCGTTCTCAAAGTCCACTGGTGCAAATTGCATTCGGGGCATGGTCGGTGCTCCATCTCATGGCGATTAATGGCATCTACATCGATACTGGCACGATTCCGATGCACACCAAACCTTAACACTGAAGGCATCACGAGTTTGTAGAGGCGCGTCGCTCACTCTCTGGTAGGAGGTGGCAGGGGTGGCACGATGGTGAGCGTAAGCAGCAAATGAAGGCTAAGTAAGATGAATTGAGCTTTTATACCTTAGTCGGAGTCGGAGTCGGACAGCAACTGTGGGACTTCGGTATCCTGCCAGAACTCGCAATCCGCGCCAATCTTGGGCCAACATTTGTCCGCGCCAATCTTATCTTGGCCAATCTTGTGATTGTTGGTTTCATCCTATTGGTTTGCGGCATTCACCTTGAGAGGCCCAAGCCCTCCTTGGCAATCTTTAAATCGCTTGAGGCCTTTAGGAGGATCATTTTCCATTTCTTCCTGGAAGACACACCGCTTCATCTTTGCATTATCAAGAATGGCGGATACCCATTACGTCCTGTTTGGGATTGTTCTTCCTTACATTCGGGAAATGCGTCAACTGCGTGAGGAATACTTTGTGCAGGCATGGGTCGAAGAACGTTTCTTGTGGGCGTTGGAAGAACAAGTTTTGACGTTTTCGGGCATGTTTGGTGATGTTTGGATGCCTGTAACTTTGGCTCACTATTTCTATGAATTACGTGATCTGCTCGAAGTCGATTGGGGGGATGTTCGTGATTGGGGAAATTTCTTGCAGATATTCCCTACCTCCAATTTTGAAGCCCCATATTACGATGATGAATGGTTCCATTGGCAAGGACCTGGCATGTCAAACAACTTCAGATTCCGGCTAGACTACATCGATTTCGACGACTTCGCAAAACGGTGGCTTCGTGAATATCATTGGGCCTGGTACAACGGCTTTTACAACGAGCATGCAGATCCTCAATGGATCTACCCGTCGCGGTACGAGTTGTCTATGAGGCCTGCCTGCAGTCGATGCCGACGCATTGATATGGATCTTACCCGTATTGGCGACGGGTACATCTGCACTGACCTTGTCGACTGTCGGCGGATGACTCGTCTTGATTTGAATTGATGGTCGAATCTCAATCGGTGGCTTTAGCCACCACCCATCTATTCTAGAAAACAATTCTTCTCGATGCGGGCAACAAAAATATCATAAGTCACGTGTATGGTACAAGCAATGGTATAAGAACCCCGATCTTCACATTTTTAATAATCATTGTATGTTACATTATTACACAGTGGTTGTATTACACAGTGGTTGTATTACACAGTGGTTACATTCCATGTGTATTCTATTCAATTGTGCATTATGACTAATCGTGGCTAATCGTGCAGGGATCCCGCCGACGGATCCGAATCGGTTGAGTCGTCCAAATGATGGCCCCATTCCGAATCTGTGTCCTCGTCAGCTATTTCAAGCTCAATCACACTATCGCAAGCCTCCCGATCGACACAGATGTAGCGGTGTGGCATATCAGTTTCTCGGTCATCATTGCAACGTTCAAGAACTGTCCTTCGAGAACCGCAATCATGGCAACAAGCCCAGGTGTATAAGCGAGCATAAAATAGATTGCCATCTCCATCATAGGTAACTTGATTGCGAAACCAGCCGTTGTACCAGGCCCAATGGTGATCGACCAACCACCTACGCCGGAGTTCGGTTAAATCGCGATAGTGCATACCGCAAATCCAACGAGACCAGTTGCGAAAATAGGACGCCTCGCCGCGAAAGACATGTAAGTGCCTATAGCGAGACTGTCGAGCATATACATCGTCATCCTGCATTTCCACTGACCACACGTCAGGTCCACCAAAGTATATCGCAAGCGTTACAGGGAACACTGCCCGTCTTCTGACTTGATTTGTGGTAAAGGGGTACGCAAAATAGCGCGGCGAACGTTCACGTGATTCAAGAGCCCACAGAAATCGCTCTTCCACCCACGCGTGCAAAAAGGATTCCTCGCGTGAACGGCGTCTTTCCCGGATGACGGGAAGAACGCATTCGAAAAGGAGATAGTGGCCGTGGGCTGTCATCAGGCGGGTGGCTCTCAGAATGGTAGGAGGTGGCAGGGGGGGCACGATGTATGGTGAGCGAAAGCAAGAAATGAAGGCTGAGTAAGAGGTATTGAGCTTTTATACCTTAGTCGGAGTCGGAGGACAGCAACTCTGGGATTTCGGTATCATCGGTATCCTGCCAGAACTCGCAACTCGCGCGGTCGACACATATGTATCGATGTGGGTAAGTCACTCGCATAACAAGGGAATCTGACCTTCCGCAATCATCGCAACAGGGCCGGTCGTATACACGAGCATAGACGAATTCGTTACCATCAGCGTCATAGTCAAGGAAGTTGCGAAACCAACCGTTGCACCAGGCCCAATGGTGATCATATAACCATCGTCGGTGGAGTTCGTTAAAACTGCGATACAAATTCATACCGGAAATCCAACTAGTCCGATTAAAGTAGGACGCCTCATTGACTCTTAAGCCGCCGACGTCGTCGTTCGCAATTCTCCGAGGATTAAAAAAAAACCGCGCAAGTGTCACAGGAAACACAATGATTTCTGAGGTAAACGTGCCAGGGATATCGGGGCATGTAATGCGTACTCGTGTTTCAAGGGCCCACAGAAATCGTTCTTCTACCCATGCGTGCAAAAAGCATTCCTCGCGGGAACGGCGTCTTTCCCGGATGGCGGGAAGCACAAACGGAAAAGGACAATGTAGTAGTCTGGCATCTGGGTGTGTCGCTCACTGGTAGGAGGTGGGGTCTATCGTGAGCGAAAGCGAGAAATGAATGCTGATGAAGATATAGGCAGGCTTTATAATGCGTGACATTTTACAAACCAACGTAAGACATGTTACATAAAAAGTACAAATCTCACCCTACTATTGTCAAAAGGTCATCTCACAATGACACAACCTCGTTGCATATCGAAGTCTATGTGTTATTCTTATTGTTATTATTCTACGTGTGCCTCTTCAAAGTAGCCAATGCACCGCGATGTGTGTGCGAGGAGCTTGGTGTCATCATCTGCGGGCACACAGAATTCACAGGTGGATAAGAATTTGTGGCCAGGATGATAGCAAGGCAATCCTGCTCAAGAAAGAAAGAAACAAAGAAACAAAGAAACATATACCTGGTCATCAATCGAGATTGTCGGGGTGAAAATTCGGGTGACTCTGCAGTTATAACAGATGGCGGCCAAGGCGTGTCAGACGAAAACGGGGACGGATTGGTTCTAACTCCAAGGCTCGACGCCACACGGGGTCGTGCCTCTCATGAAAATGTTTATGCCATAAATCGTTCCATCGATTCTTGTCCTCCCAAATAGGCCTGTTATACTTCCTCATACACTCTGGGCATTCGCCGTTTCTCATTCTAGCAACTGAATCCCTTTGCGCTTGCCTTCTCCTATCGTACCTCGCACGGATGAAGGGCAGAACAATAAAAACAAAACATGTTTCGGATCGACCGTCAGGTTGATTCGCTGAGCGTCCATGTTCTTGGAATGTTGGTAGGAGGTGGGTGGATGGTGAGCGTAAGCAAAAAATGAACAGGGATGCCGTGAAAGCAAGTTTTATATGACCATGCAGACATGTGGTGTTTGTTCCATCCATGTGATACGCGTTCCCAAGGATTCCTTGGGCGTCCGAACAATCTGAGTGCAAGGAAAAAGAACTAGGTAAAATGAGTGCAAGGAAATCAAACGTGGTAATACCACGATAGTTCAACATTAGATATTCACAATATATACTATTGTTTTACAACTTCTATATACAAGTTCATCGGACTGATCGAGTTATTCACACATCTGGTCGTCATCATCGGACAAGGACGACAAAGAGGCTTCCTCGTCCGAACTCTCCCCCTCTTCAGCCTCCGCGTTCTCTTTATCCTCTTTATCCTCTTTATCCTCTTTATCCTCTAATGGCATGATTGCGTCGCGCAGTAAGAGTTTGGGTGTTCTATGCTCGGGCGGCTCAAAGCTCTTTGACATGTCGCTGGCGATGACTCGTTTGACCAACAAGTCATATTGCTCACCCGGGATCCATCGCTGTGTGCTTGCATTGATCTTTCGGCGCTCCTCTTCCGTGTCCCAGTCCCATGCTACTAATACTTCGCTTGGTGTATACGGCGCCACCTGCTTGGTACGTTGATGCAGCCGGAAACTTTCAGGTTTCGATGCCTTCTCCTTCGAAAGCCGGGAGTCTGCATTCTGGGCCTCCTTTTGGGAGGCGCTCGTGAGCTTAAATGTACCACAAGTCAACCACCGCAAACATTTTTCTCCTGCACCAGAAAGAAGATAAAAGAGATATTAGATTGACATAAACGTTGTGATGTTAAAAGCAGGTTGCGCGCGCAATCACATCAACAAACATTTCTCACCTTTCTCATTTAGCAGCTGCTCTTGTACCTCACAAAGGTACAGATATCTCGACCATCCTCGGCTCCTTCCCAGAGAGATACGAAACGGGTATTCCGTCCGGGCAGTCTTCTCGGATTCGGGAGCAATCAACACAGCCATGCTACCTTTCTTCATCTTGCTGTAGCTCACATCGTAGTCCGGGTCGTCAGTTTCTCCCAGAATGTATTGCGCAAGATGATCTCGAGCTCGTCTTCTAATGGTATTTTTTGTGCCCCGATGTAGATAGGACGAGGTACTGGGCGCACGTGAACCGCTACGGAGTCCCGAAGGCCCTGCACGTAATCAGCCAGTTGTGCATCCGTGTATCCACGTTCAATATCATTCGTATCAGCCATTGGCTCATCGACAATCAGTACTTCCGCATCTCGCCCGTTCGCGCTCAAAGCACCCGAAGGAACAGGCATCATGGGTCCAGTAACCTCAAAGGGAGCCTCGTGCAGCACCCACAATGTCTTCTCTTTCAGTTCGAACGTTCCTGCCGCAATGTCACGTTGCATTTGAACATACCCTTCAAGAAAAGTATTTGCGCGATTGGCTAGAAATTGAAGCCGCTCCGCCTCCTCGGTGGTTGCGACATCTGCAGAACATAACCCGAGAAACTAAGAAGGCCACATACATTTGAAATATGACAAATCAAATCGTAATCGCTAGCAGTGCAGTGCTTACCTCGAATGCATAAGCAAAGATTCCTCTTGCATTGAACGACAAGATCCTCGATCTCTTTCAATGGATTGCTCGTAGACTTCCTGGAAGTCGCAAGCTGCTTCGCTTGTTTCCGTGCGCTCAATTCGTTGGATTTAGGCTCGACAAAGCATGGTGAGCCCTCGGGCAGGCTGCTCTTAAATACCTTCACCCCACCTTCCTTTGGAAGCCAGACTGGATCGAATGAATAACGTTTCGCCTGCACTAACACGTCGCCTGTGGGGCCAGAAAAAATCTTGAAAGCATGTTGGAAGCTGACATCGCGCACTTCGTTATAGCATCCATGCATCCAGTCCTTGATATCGTGCACCTCATCGATCAGTTGACATTCCGGAACTACTCCATCCTTAAAGCAGTTCCTAGCCACCTCCATCAAATGCTCGATGTCCCAAACGTTCAGCCTCCTCAAAGCCACAGAAAACCTTGAAAACATCTCATCGATATTTTCGTGTGTATGTCCCACGATCAGATAGTTGATCTTCACCTTGCGGAATACCCCACGTTTGACCAGCATGGCACAATAAGCAATTAAGAAGTGGCTCTTATTGCTGCTTACATTGTCCAATTGTAGATACAATACTTCCGGTAACGGATGCCCACCCGATCGTCGATGCTCATGAACTCGTGCTACTGCCCGCTGTATGACGTTCGC
>LGRX02016372.1:0-31652 GCA_001247695.2 Cymbomonas tetramitiformis
TGACGGATTATTTTTATTTTACGGAAGCATCGTCGCAGCGAGAGTTAATCTGTTTCGTGCGCCGCTGGCTCCGGCGAGGTCGTTCCACACGTGACTGATTTTGGCCGCTCTCATGGTTTCGCTTACGACCTGTGACTTTTGATCTGTCGGCTGAGACTTCTACAAACTATCTGGCCGCTGTAAGCGTTCTTCCACCATCTCCCTGTTTAGCTCAACCTTCTCCCCTGTCTCTTCATCATGGTTACCACAGCAAATAGATCGACGCGGTCTCGCGTCCGTAGATTAGAAACAATTTTTGATGACGTCGGTGCGCAGCACGCTGCGACTCCGCACACGCCGCAGCTGCCAGCTCCGACCACCGCAGCTGCGAGAGAGATTTTGGACAAATGTAAGCAGTTGGCTCGTGACAGTTTCGACAGGAAGGTTGCCAAAACCGTTGCCACTAAAATTCTTGGGGACAAATCGGAGCGCTTTGCGGGAACAGAGGCGGACGCTGTGGACATTTTTTCACAATTGATGCATGAGCTCCGCGCGCAGTTTGTGCTCCAGTCATCGGCGTTTGCTCCCCTGTTTGACTTAACTGACATGGCAACTGAGGCTAGGCATGAGGCAAATGAATTATTGCTCTCGGCTCTGACATTTCTGGCTCGCCCTGGCTCGCCTGCCCGTGACTGGCTTGAGGCCTCTGGGTCCGACGTTCCTGGAGATGGCAAGCGCGCTGCCCTTGAGGTGGTGCGCATGCTCCAGGAGCGTTCGGAACCCTTTGACTCCTTTGAGTTGCTGCTGGCGGTTCGCATCCCCAGCAGCAAAGATCCTGACCGTGGCATCCGCGAGTTCAATGGCCTGTTGAGGGACGTTCAACGTTCCCACAACTTGCCAGAGGACGCGGTGAAACGGCAGTTTCTGAAGGCTCTCGGCGATTCGTGGCTGTACCGTGATTTGGCTAACTCTCTGGCTCGAGCTGACCAGCGGCAGGGCGTGTCTCTCCTGACTATTCAGGCTCGTGTGCGGGAGCAGTTCCGCCACGGCCTGAAAGTCTCTGACGCCCCTGTCTCTGCCCTGGCATTCGGCGATGGCGCGTCTGACCTGGCTGCGGCGTTGTCCAGTCTGCAGAAGCAGCTGGAGCGCATGCAACAGGACATTCGTGACCTGAAGCGGCAGAAGCGGGAAGGGCCTCCGCCTGCGGGCAAGCACCTTACCCGCTCTGCTGCCAAGCTTCATCGTGCTGGTGTTAAGCCGCTTGGCACCGCTCCTCCTGTCTCGTTTGACAAGAAGAGTGGTGCCTTCGTGCCTCGCTGCAAGAATGCGGTGTGTGCGCAAAGTGGTTTGAAGCACTGGCATGCTGAATGCCCCAACGGCGGTCTTCACTCTGCCCACTATTGTAGTGCGGTTGAAGACTACGAGGCTGACTGCCTGGCTGTTCGTTTCCAGCGTTTCTATGACGCGGGGGATGAGCACGCCTTCGAGTCACTCTGCACGATGGAGGGTCGCCCGGATGTGGTCGAGCTGTCGGCGCATTCCTTTGTGCCGGCTGAGCCCACATCTCTGAGGCACTTTCAGGAGGCTGCGGCTTCCGCTCAGGATGCGGCGGCTGACGATGACGGCGTGGCTCACTTTCCTCTGGCCACATTCCACTCGGGTGCACGGGGCTCGATTCCGCCACCGCCTGCGGTTCGGGATCCCTCTGCACTCGTGGCTGGTGGTGTGCCTACGGCTCATGACCCGCCGGTGGCTGTCCCTGGCTCTCTCGGCTTGCCTGGTTCCGTCCCATCGCTCCAGCTTGGCGACTCTGCACCGGCTCCGCTGTTTGCTGGCATGGCGATTGAGGCTTCTGACATTGGCTCTGAGGTCTCTGACAACGACCAAGGCTCTGACAATGACTCTGACGGCGGGCAGCAAGTGGCTTTTGACTCCTTCGGCACTCTTGAGCATGACTCTGACAGGGGGGCATCGCCACTAGCAGCTCCGATGTACCGTCCACGGGCGCCGCCGAGTTTTCTCCGGTGTGCGTTAATGTCCTCGATGCTCTGTTGCTCTCTACTGGCCAGTGCTACGGCATCTCTGGTTGCCGTGGGCGGTGGTGCCAGGGGCCTGGTTGAGCCCGGAGTCACCGTCCATCGGTCTACTGGAGGTATCTTTGCTTCGGATCCGCCACTTGGCTCTCTGGACATCCGTGATTGGCCGCCTGACGATCGAGTTCTTTTGTCTCTTTCTTCAATGTTCAAACCACCATGGGAATCTACTTGTCTGAATTCTTCAGTTGAATTACTTTCTGCTGTGGAACCGCCTTGCCCACTTGGGCCTAGTGGTGCTCAATTCCAAAAAGACGGTCTGCAATTCACTTCGGGGTTACTCTGTGTTTACATCCCAACCGCTGAACTCAGCTCCGCTGACCAGCTTCAAAGTGGCTGAGTTTCTTGTCAATCATCCTGGCAGCTTGATTAGCTTTAGCCCAGTAGTGGGATGACCGGGTCAAGACCCCGGCACCCAGCTAGAAGTGATCGGTTTCCACCGAGTTGCACGTAGGTGTTTGTTTACTATCACGTGGCTGTATACCCTGTACCTGCCTTGCTAGGTAGTCACACCCACGGGTGGTGTGCTGGACTTCGGGTTTAGGCTTAGTTATTATGGGCTCTGACTAGCCCCTAGCCCGACCCTGCTTCCGTCTCGTGTCCGTGACATCCTAGCACTGTACTGTACAGTAGTACAGTACAGTAGTACAGTCATCGTTTCACTGTCTGGGTTTCCGAGAGCATAAAGCTTCGGCCAGACACAAGTTATAGGATGATCAGTTTGTCTCCTAGCAAGCTTAGCCGGACAGCGTATCTGTCTTCCTCGCACTATCTTATGAGATGTTCACGGTTTTAACCGAGATTATTTTTACGGAGTAGAGTGAGACTTCGAAGTCTCGAATTTCGACCGTGGTCTCGACTCAGATTCGGATTGCACTGAATGTCCGACTGACACGCGGACAGGTATATTCCATGGTGTCGCGAGACCTCGGTCTCACTTTTTAACTTCGAAGTCTCGTTTTTCGACCGTGGTCTCAGAATTTCGACCGCGGTCTCAGAGGACTGGTACAGGTCTGTCTTCTGAACAAGAAGTTTTCGAGTTCGAAATCTACGTGAAATTTTCCACGCGCCAGATATCGTTCCGCGATGCATGTCATCTCTTTTGTGGAAAAACGAGACTTCGAAGTCTCACTGATGAAAACTGTCTCACGTAACGAATCTGATCGCGTCCACGCGTCTTCCGACGTGGACCAAATATTCTGTCGTTAACCGAGATGATTACCTCGGTCTCACTTTTCGACCGAGAAGATGAGACTTCGAAGTCTCGAATTCCTGACCACGGTCTCGTTCGTGATTTCGGTTGCAGTCATCATACGGGCCACTGAATGGCCGAATTTTGAATTCCGATGCTCTCATTCGCCCGACAAGTTTCGACCGAGAAGTTAGAAATCATCTCGGTTAAAACCGTGAACATCTCATTAGACTGCGAAACCACCCGAGCATCTCGTCCCAGCTTCACAGAGTTTGTGGAGACTGAAAACACGCATATATTCCACCGTTGTCGTTTATATCCACCGTTTATTTCACCGTCTCTGTCAAAAACCTTGCGCAGCTCCAGAAGCGCTCTGCAAACTTGCTTGAACGGTGTTGTTCAGCACCGCTTTTTCAGGGATATATCACGGATATATTATTCTATCTTGAACATTTTTGTATATTAAAACATGTTCCTGAACATGCGAACATGAGGTTTGTGCGTGCTTGGAAACTCTGAGGTTCGCTACGTGAAGATCTGAACGCGATTTTCCAAGAGGGGTTTTCCGGTTTTGAGGCTCCTCCCTGAAAATTTTTCATCGGTCTTAGGCGTTTGAATGCGCTTGATTGCGCTCGGTTTATTTTTCCTTGGTGGGGTCTGTTTGACGGTAAAATTTATCATAAGATGAGCCCGCACGGTGCGGTCTACGTGCGTGAACGCGACGATCCCGGCTTGTGCTCAAAGCCGGCACAAGCCGGTATCGGCAACCATCCGCATAGATGGCAAGGCATGCGAACGTACGTTAAGTTGCAGCACCTTCACGAAAGTGATACTGCGCAACTTATGTACGTCGCACCCACTTTCTTAGCAAAATTGCATGACTCAATGTGTGAACCCGTACTATTCCTTGAGCCGGAGGTACGGGATCACACCCGAATCGCGCTAAACTCAACCTCCACACGCGCTGGGAGCATGTATATGTAAGGGATATATATCCCTAGCTCATATATGCTCTGAGTGAGTGAAGACTTCTTCCACAGATGCCTGCGCAGGAATCATTAATTTGCTGGAAAAAATAGGTCTAAAGAGTAAAAGTCAACGGAACGGTCAACATTCGTAGCGGTCGATCCAATGGTCCAAATCCAATTCCGAGAGCAGTTTCCCGGGGTGCCGTACCCCACTCTATGTCCTTAGCCGCGAGGAAATCTTCATCTGAGCAATTTAACATCGACCAGCGGAACGTATACAAGGTCGGTGATGAGTATATTAATATATCAATATGGCCGTCTGTCCACAGTAAATCAGCCGAATCGTTTCTTAACGCTGTATCGCGCGGGGAAATTGCTCGCCCCGCGCGCTGAGAGCATTTTCGATATATAATTCTAGAAAGTATACCAATGTTGTCGTTCTTGAATTATTTCATCGACAAATGCATATCTAAGAAATTAACAGTTATATGTGTAAGAACACACACAGTGAAGCACTACTAACAGGTGTGCTACGCTCGCATATGTCAACCGTGAAATTGTGAAGCTATACACAAGATAATACGAAGTGATATAGCTTCCGCTGAAAAGAATGTGATGACAGCCCCTAGGAAGTCGGGTGTGGAAATGACAGATGCTAGAATGAATTGTTTGACTACCGAAGTCGATATCGGAGATGGCGCTGATGACAGTGAAGTAGTCATAGTAGTCGCGCCGTATCGGTGATGACACAGATGACTATGACATTGTCGGCGTGCCAAATCCAGCACACCACCTCGAGTGAGGTGGACAGACCAGAATGCATACACTCATACCAATCTCCAGTCCAGGCCAAAAAGAACCACAATCATGTCTGCCAGGGCTGAAAACCCCAAAAAGCTGGACAAAGTCCACACGGTCTGTCAGGGCTAGATAAGCGAGCCCTCAGTATATTGATATAAAGCGCTGTGTTATGGGACGGTAACACACGCGTAAGTAATGAGCGGGTTGTGAGTTGCAGTCTCCGTAGAAGATCTGCTGAAGCACAACGCTTCCTCACTTTTATACCTACGTCACCCATCATCTTAGATGGTACCGCCATTGGGTTGTGAACCCGAGACGTAGGTTGAACGACCAGCATGGTAATAACGACTAGTTCGTTCATGCTGCACATGCGAGTTCCGCGCATGCTGGAAGCTAAAGATGGTTCTTGGTTTGTTTCCAAGATGTATCTTTGCTTTGCCATCTTCGAGTTCAATCATACGAACTCTCGATGACAGGGATGCCTTATGATATGACATAATCATCTGGCGACATGTACAGTCATCGTCGACCGTACTGACGACTGTCATAAATGTATGACGCGACTCGACCTGTACAGTCATGATCGACTATACTGTCGACTGTCATAATAATATATGACATGACATGACATGACATGGCATGGTATGACATGTATGACAGGTATGACACGTATGACATGTATGACACATATGGCATCGGTCATAACCCTGACACGGTCCTGGCAGAACTATCTGCTCCATGCCTCTAGTAGTGCCACCCCTCCACCGGGGGAATAGTGTATTGCTGTGCCCTGGGGGTCCGCACACCGCGGTGTCATGCAGCCGGATGCTTCGTCAGGGATATGACAAGGAGTACCCGAAGGCAGGTCCAGGTCACCCCATCACCGTCAGACTTATAGACAAGGGAAGATGTAGGGAGGGTCACAGCTCGTGGAGGCAGAGGCTCTCACGTACGAGAC
The DNA here is from genome assembly GCA_001247695.2 of Cymbomonas tetramitiformis. Lineage (NCBI taxonomy): Eukaryota > Viridiplantae > Chlorophyta > Pyramimonadophyceae > Pyramimonadales > Pyramimonadaceae > Cymbomonas > Cymbomonas tetramitiformis. Next base: position 5,992 of record LGRX02016372.1, read on the forward strand.
AGGTGCCGGTCACGGGCCCCCGAAGGTTACATACGGTCGTAGGAGTCAAGGTACGGCATGCGGCATTCACATAACAGGTCTTGTGCATGCTTGCTAAACCTCTAGGCTAACTGTCAAACTATCAGCTGGTTGTATTCCGTAGATATATTTAAAACCAAATCATAAAGTACCTGCAACAAAGTACCTGCAAGGCATAGTCAGATACAAAACCCAAAACAGGACAAAACAGAGGGTGCTCACAGTCAGATCAAGCTGCTGCTTTCTGAGTAGGCCTCCATGTCGAAAATCCAAAAGATCTGGCAGCTTGAATAACTGCCTTCTGCATATCCATGTAGCTGTCAAAGAGCATGTTGAAGTAGGGCACAGTGTTCTTGGTGGGAGGAACTGGCTTGGTGTACGGGTCAGCCAGGTTCTTCTCCGAAGGTACCCTTCAGCAAATAATCCAGCCCAGTCTGACGAAGTCTCTGAGCATATGGAATCTGACCAGAACATGCTTGATTTTCTGGGATAGTGGAATGTTCTCAGCAATAAACTTGCATGCCTCATTATGCAGCAGAAGAGGGATTGGAAGCTCTAATCTTGTCAGGGTCATGACCGATGACATATGTGTCATACATGTCATACGTGTCATACCTGTCAGACATGTCATACCATACAGGATCATGACCGATGACATATGTGTCATACATGTCATACGTGTCATACCTGTCAGATATGTCATACCATGTCATGTCATGTCATGTCGAGTCGTGTCATATATTATTATGACAGTCGCCAGTACGGTCGACTATGACTGTACATGTCGCCAGATGATAAGTCACATCGTCTGTCATTATTCAAGGAAAGACTTGAATGACCCTGTCATCGAGAGTTCGTACGTCGAACTCGAAGATGGCAAAGCAAGATACATCTTGAAGTAACAAACAAGAACCATCTTGGCTTTAAGCATGTGCGGAACACGCATGCGCAGTATGAACGAACTATTCGTTACCACAATACTGGTCGTTCAACCAACGTCTCGGGTTCACAACCCAATGGCGGTACCATCTATGCGATGGGAGACGTATGGTATAGATGAGCGAAGCGTTGGGCTTCAGCAGTATCTTCACACAGAAGTTCTGCAACTCATCCCGCTATTATCTGACGCTTGTGTTTGCCGTTCCACAGCACAGCGCATATTTGTATTTTGTATGATATATTGAGGGCTTACTTATCTAGCCCTAACAGAATGGTATTCTAATTTAGCTCGTCAAGGCACGAACAGCACGAGAACTCAATTGTGTGCAGCGCATAGATATCATTAATTTGTGTTGACAGGTTGCGGAGCACATAAGGCGACGCACTCGCATAAATTGAATATTTGATATATCGCTGCAATAGCGAAGATAGCGTGCGAGAAAATTGTCGCGTTCGCAGAAGCGCACTCGCAGGATACAGCTGATCGCATATACTACACGATAAGGTGTGCATATGGCATACATCCGCGCAGCAATGAGATGTACTCACATAAATGGTTCGCAGATGTACATATGTTCGCAGATGCGACGCGGAAGCATAAATCACCAGCGGAATCGTTATCTGCGCGGAAAGTCATCAGCGCAGCATTACAATTTTCGTGATTGCACCAAATTGCTTTTTGTACGGCTTCATACATGTTGACGCGCGATAGACTAATTTGCAGTTGGCAGCATGCGCGATGGTCGCATGTTTTCGCAGAAGTGGATCGCAGCTTACAGCATGCATGTCAATTACATGCACGCGCTTGTATGAATCACATTCAAAAATTGTTCAGAATGATATATAGCATAGTAATCATCGACGGAATTTTGATCCGTACACATGCCAGCGCTCGTATCATGCGCTGATAAATGGCGACGACGATACATGCTTTTCATCAGCAGCGCGCCCTATTGCATAAGTTATTTGCAGCGTGCTATGAAAGATTTCAATTTGCGATGATGATGATGTCGAGATGTTGTTAAGATCAACTGCACAATACATACTTACATCAAAATACTCTGCACAACAACTAATACTCGCAGGCATATTTTGGACGCATGCATGATTGACATCTGATATTATACTGCAGCACACACCACATATTGATGACTGCACAAATATTCAAGTTGTCAGCATTTCATGCTTATCTCAATATAGTGTGCAAGATGTTTATTTAAACACACACTAACATGCAGCACACATTACATGCAGCATCTAAGTATATACACATTCTATACTGAATGACTGCCACACTGTAAGTTGTGCATGCATCATCATAACAGATGTTATATATTATCCAGCTTGATCACGGTAGCAGCTGGAATAGATGGCATCAAATCACAATACATTAGACGTGCACAAAAGCATACTTGCAGTGCATGCTAACTATATTCGAACCCATATAGTGTAAGGTGCCTGTTCAGTAATCTTAACACAGTAATTAGTTCGTTATGTCCCGGTGGAGTCGAGATACTCCTCGGACCACATCTCGTTCTACTGTGGATCACTGAAAGGATTGCTCACCGGAACTATATGTGAAATATACCAGCAACTCATTTTGTAAATGAGATTATCTTGGAATTACAATAACCTCTAAACTAATATATCATGTTAGATCTATTCAGCGCATGGTATACTGATTATCCTGCATGATAAACTGTCTGGAAATATTGTAATGTCCAGAACTTATCTTCCTGTAAAGTGTGTAAAAGTGAGCACACACACACACACACACACACACACACTGGCAAAAAGTACTAATCAATAAGTACTATACATACACACACTACATTACTGTATGTATTGATATTCACTGATTCGTAGTGAATTGACCAACTTTAATATCTATCATGAATATGATAATGTAGATAACACTTCACAAACACATGTGCGTGTGAAGTGTCAGTGATGGCGATAGATATGGGAACAGATAATCCAACATGCTGAAGGGCTGGATGGAGTTATCTCCAGACCCGAAGGCAACGATATACTGTGCCCATGCAACAGCTGGTAACTGTTGGGCGCAGTCCATTCGTCATTCCACATATCATCGCTGGAGCAACAACAACAAGTACATTGCATAATGACAATTGATACAGACTTGATCAGTTCAAAATGCATGTAACTCTTTCAGAGCAGTAACTATATTGACATCTGATAGAAGTTGTTGAGGACAAGCACACACATACAAATGTGTTGTGTCAAACTGCTTTGATTATATCAAGCAATGTCCTGATATGTTTAAAATAAGAGATATCATTTTGATAAATCTTAGAGCACAGACCTAGGCTCAAAACATATCATAGATTGATTAATATCACTAAAGTGGATAATCCGCTTAAGTTGATGACTCTATATATATCATCAGAAAGTACATTTACTGCCATGGGTTTAAATCAGTAAAACCCAGAAATGTGATCAACCTCAGATGTTGATATACAGCATAATTCACTTTTATGCCATGAAATTTATCATGTGCAAAGGTAAAGTGATTTGCAGTGCTTCTGTACTTTACATTCCACACACACACAGAGATATGTGTATATATATATATAGCCAAAAACGGCCAAAATGGGTAAAATCCGTTTGCGATAGATTTGAAAATGGAAAATCGGACCCTATTTTATTTGATAATATGATTTTATACCTATTGAGGTATGAGAAAATCATAATGACACATGTCATATCTCGTGTAACACCCTAGATAATAGGTGTGGAATATGTGGGGGTTACATATTGGCTGTAACACTAAATCGGTCAAAATGCTGTACGTGAAATACATTTTGAAAATTTCGGATTGATTTTTTTTGCTAAAATGAGTATTTAGCTATCAAATAACAATCCCTGATTTATGCAGCATGTGTAACACCCTGTAACACCCTAAAAATTGAATGTGTGTGTCAGGGGTGTAACATACCTCCTGAAAACCACTTAACATTCAGTATGGTATTAAATGCAGTTTTGCTTAAAAATAGTTGCAAAATATTTATACTGCTTTATTTTTACCTATTTTAGGGTTACTGATACCATGTAACACTCTAATCACATTATTGGGTATATGGGCCGCTGTAACCTAACCGTGCCCTAAAATGCCACTATATATTCGATAAACTTCGTGTTTGGCATTAACATATCATGCTGTATTCGACACAGACATGATTATATATCGGGCAACAACCCTAAAACTGTAACAGATGCTTCCTATATGGAATGCATTGGTGTACGATCCATCAATACAGTTAACAGAACAGAAACCGCTAATTAGTACAAAACAAGAATTGCCTGCAAGACTATCTTGGACACATACACCAATGACGGCCACATTGGTATTAGTAGTGGTGTTGATAGCGGCATATGGCTTGACACCATTAATGTTAGTGCTTACATCGTCAAAAGAAAGAACAGTTCCTGATGTTATTGTAGAAGCTGTTGTGTTTACCATCGTATACACTTGGCCTGTGAATGTGTTCGGTGATGTAGTCTTCCTATAAGCACTTGTGAGTTGGGTTAATGGAATACCATCAGTCGTTATCGAAGATGTGTTTGGTGTTGTGTAAGCCCAATCAATACTGTTCGTGATTCTTATGGCCGCCGTATCCAAATCTGAAGTGAGGTTGATCGAACCGCCGGTATTGCCCACAGCCAATACTTGAGATAAACTCGGAATACCGCCGCCACTGGAAACAGGACCATATCGCACCTCATTGGATGCTGTATCGTAGTGGAGCATTTGTGACTCGCTTGCTGGGTCGGGACTGGCCCTGACAGGTCTGATATAAAAACTACTTGCGACACCGGCGTTTAATTCAACCCCGCTTGCATTCAAAACGATTGTATTATCGGTGTTTACCGCACTTTGAGCAGAGTTCTGTCCTGCGAGAGCACCTATGTTGATTGCATTTTCACCTGCTGTAAATTCACCTGCATATTTCCCGATGTTCACGGCTGCATCTTTGCAATTGTTCTGCCCACAGTCGTCCCCAATAGACACGACATAAGAACCGCAATTGTTATTACATGAACCAAAACCAATTGCAATCGTATCATTACTTGTTGTATTGTTAATAGATAATGCATTGCGGCCGATTGCGATAGAACGGTCTCCAATGTGGTCGGCGTTTGTGTATCCTTGTGTCTGCTCTCCTATCGATACCTTACCTAGACCGAGAGAGCCACTCTCAATTCTAAGATTATTCCCACTAAGTTTCTCTTGATTGACTACCATGGTACCCGTTCCGGTGTATGAAACATCGGCGACACTGGTCGTGCTACCTTGATCAGTGACCGATTGTAAATTCTGATTTGCCCCGGACGGCAGGTTTTGGAGCAAAGAACCGTCTCCACGATATTTACCTGCGGTCAGCGTGATGTCACCCGTATTCAATACGAGTGGGCCGTCGTTTATCAATACCCCATTGCCGAAAGGCTCTATATTGATTGTTGTCTGCAAGCAGGTTACCTCGTTGATGCCCGTTTCGCCTATCTTAACTCGTGTTTGTTCAACAGGATCCAAGCTTTTAATCTCAAACGATGCATCGAGGTCATCGAGGCCTGCAGAGAATCGTGATTTCGATATTGGATTGTTCAACACGAAATCGTTGAATTTGATTGATGTGTGTACTTTTAGCGACCCATCTGTCAACAAGGACATTTGTTCTCGTTCATTCAATGGGTCTTGAGTATCTATAAATTTGATATCGTTCTGGTAGCGTATGTCCGAGCCGATGTGCATGGTCTCAAGCGGTGATTCAACGCTGCCTATAGTTTGGCACACAACTGTATCGCACGTTAGTGTATCGGTTGTCCCTGGGGCTGCTACATAGTCTTTGCCGTTAATTTTTTCAACTATTAGATTTGAACCGAAAGCTGACATTATATACTATACTTTTTATATTTTAATATGTATTCCGATAAGATGTTGAAATCACATACCAATTTCCTGGAATGTCAACAGCGGTAGTTGAACCTGATTGAAACGTCCTTTCGCCTGATGCAATTAGAGTGACGCTCGTTATACTTTCGCCATTGGTTGCACTATTTTTCAACTCAATATCGCCGTTAGTTGTGTCTGAAGATCCATTTATTCTGTCACCCTCAAACTTTTGAAGAGTCACTATGCTGCCTGTTTCGGCTGTTCCGTTATAAATTGTAAACATTTTACCTTTGATAGCAGGTAGACATTCCGGCAACCGAACATTTGTAGCAGTATCACCTAATATAATTTGATTCTGTACATTATCCTTTGTTAATTGTATCAATGTTCCATTTCTTAGTGTTGTGCGAAACGTAGTATTGGCATAAGTTAAGGATTTTGCATTCAATTCATTTCCGAAAGCTGACATTGTATATACTAATCTATGAAAAAAACAAAGGTACAGGTTGCAACAATCGACTATTCAATGGATGCTCCATCGGGAAATGGAACATTTCCATCTTTTGAGAAAGCTTTTCACCATGCCCTAAAGTATAACTTTTGTATCCCGCCAAAGGATGAACGTTGCTTATCCTGAATGGTGGATATGTGATGTCATTGATTGTTTTACACGGGAGTTGTTGCATCATAACCGGTCTAAAACCTGACATTTGAAACATCGTCGCGGTGTGAATCTGTTTGTCCACGTTCGGTCCTACATCTTTTATCATGTTGTACCCAACCAATCCTGGTTGTTGAGCCATGTTTGTATACTATTAACCGCTTTTTAAAATACCGTTTCGATCACACGGTTTTGACCGATACGAAGAACAAGGAATATTCATTATTATTACAGTGATAATCTCTCACGAGGCATTCCTCTATTAGTCCTTTGACTTGATTCTATATTTCCGACACCAGAACTTGAAGCAGCACTTTCCGCCGAACCAATACCAGGACCGCTATCCATAAAGCTTTGAGCAGCCCTTTGAAGACTTTCACTTTCCGATAGCCTGCCACGTCTTGCGAGAAATTGTGCACGTTGTTGACTTGGTGACGGCATTTCTTTATTAATTTCTTCAACTTCGTCATTTATAGCTGAATCTCTTTCTTGTTGACTACTCTCAATACGTTCTAAAGCCTGTTGATCTATGTCTTCTTGTGACATTATCATCATAGGATTGGGCCTGGTTGTATCAATACCACTGCTATAGTCCTGAATGTCTCTTACTAATGGTTCCGTGTTTATGATTGAATTTCTCAAACTATTGTAGAATACCACACTGTTTTGACTCGGCATCGTTATCACGTAGTTGTTTTTAGCGAGTTTACCATATCCTCGGAACAGAGTGTCTGAACTTGAGCCGTTGGCAATTCCCATCATTTTCATACAATTGCGTCTTCCGACCTCATCGGTCAATATTGTTCTCATTAAAGTAATGTAGAAAAAAACCGTTATTTACTATTGCTCGGTCCGGGATTGTGATTGCCTGGTGCATGATTATTTGGAGCCACGACTGCTATACGACCAAAACGGCGTAATTGATTTCTTGATTTGCAATATCTCCGGGCACCGAGAGTTCGTCCTTTCCGGGGTTTATCTTTAAACCCGCAGTATGGTTTCATATATATTACCTATGATTTTCTTTTTTCAACAACTTAATTTCAGGGTCAGGAATATCAACGAACTCATCCTCTTCCGATTTGTCATAGAATATCAACTGATACTTACGTTTACTTTTCCTTGATCGATTGAGCTTAAGATATCCTTTCAAAGTCTTTTGATAGTTTGGCGATTTCTTATCGCTAATGAACACATTAACTTCATAGTTGTCATAGTTTCTAGATGTCTTGGAAGCAGTATTACCTTCTATACCCTCTTTCTTCAACGCACGCTCAGATTTTGCGGCCTGCTTGTTTTCACTGTCAGTCTTGGTCCCACGAGTTTCTTTGGATGGTTTAGAAACAGGTCCTTGAACCTCTTTCAATTCTCTTGGTTTGTATTGTCGGCTTAAGGTATCACCGTCAGCGTCCTCTATTACGAAAGACAACCCCTTTCTACTTCGGACTTTGTACACCTGCGTAGACCATGTTTGACTCTCTTTATCAAATGTCTTCTTAGTCACACGTAATCTCACTCGATCGCCTGGTTTAATGTCTAACTTTTGTAAGAGTTTGGCAGTTTGATTGCGTTTCAACAAGACACTTCTAATAACACGATTCTTATTCATGTCATCAGGAGGGGTATCATTGATATTACCTTGGTTTACCGTTTCATTATAGTTCTCGACGATTGAGTCCAAATAGTCGACCCAATTGTTTCTACCTGTGCTCGCCTCATTGATATTAAATCTTCGTTTCAAAGTTTTGTTGAATCTTTCAATTTTACCTTGCCGAGTGTGGTCCTCTTTTTGAGACGTGTAATGTTTGATTCCTTTCTCTTTCAACAATGCTTGCACGGGTTTGTTCGTGAACTCGCTCCCTAAATCGGTACTTAGTGTATCCATTTTGGTTTCCTTTATCAATCGTCTCATGGCAGGAACGATACCCTCGACATCCTCCGATCGTTTATTGTTCTTGTCTCTGACGGTTTTGGATTTCAAAGCGATTGCATACGCTTTGTTAGTATTAACATTAACCGCCGTCAGAATCACGGCATATCCTTTGTTCACCGATTTGTCTTTCGGTATGAAGGCAAGGTCGGCTTGTATAGAGACCTTATCGACTGGCCCATAGGTCGGAAAGTAATCTTTACGGGTTACACGTTTGGGTTGTGCCAAAACTTGTGATGTTTGTGTTTTGGAAATTGCAGATTTGACCTGAGACTCTGTGACTTTATAACCTTGTGCCTTAAGCTTTTTGGTGAATGCATTGGCACCGCTCATTCCGATCTTCGGGTCCAGATATAATTCTTGGAGTCTACTCTCAGATATTGGTTTACTTGTCATACTATATAATAGTGTTACATATAGTATACAATGACTTATCAAATCAAAGCTTACACAAAAAGTCAAGCACGGAAACTCGGTGTTAAGATCAGCCCATCAAATAATCAAAGCAAAAAGATTGATGTTTTCAAGGATGGTAAATTGATCGCTCAGGTCGGACAGCGAGGTGCTTCTGATTACCCTACATACATGGCCACTAAGGGTAAAGAGTATGCCGATGAACGACGTCGGTTGTACAAAATTAGACACAAGAAAGACCGCAATGTCGTCGGTAGCAATGGATACTATGCAGATCGATTATTATGGTAGGGTGTTCCAATGTGAGGTTATATTACTCTAGTATTAAGCCCTGGTTCGGAACAAATGGTGTGTCACAATTAGAAAATCATTATTATAGTAAAATCAATCCCCACTTTATGACAATGGTAAAATGTCCCATGTCGTCCAATCAATGTTTCCTTTGTCATAACTGAAATTAAATGTCTTGGATTCCGATCTGACTTCTAGACCTAATGGCAACAATCTGTGATTGTTGCTTTTTGATTGATGTCTGATAACAAGGTTACTCATTTTGACTGGGTCGTTCCTTTGATTTAGAATCATATTTTTCATAACATCATGATTGATATGTTCTAAGTTTTCAGTACTCAAAGAGAAACCTTTTATCTTGGTCATACAATATTCATCGGCGAACTTCAGGCTGTATGACTTTGGTCCAGTGCTCAGGAATTCAATACACTTACCATGTTCTTTTTCCAATCCTTGAAGCTCACACTTAAGATAACCTAACCATGGCTGTCTATAACCAGTCCCGTGATATATATGATGGTTCTCTTGAGTTTCTATATATATAATGGAATCAGTATCAAAGTATAATACGTTTGAGAACCCGGTGGCTTCTATCAGCTCGTACAATTTCAATCGTCCATAGCTGGTTATGAACGCGGCCAACACCTCGTTCGTTGAAAACCGTGTGTCGGCATACACATCAGAATTCTCGGTAAAATTCATCAATACCATCTCATTCTCTTCAGATCCAATAAACTCATATTTACAATCGTACCTCTTATTACTGATTGTATTGTAGAACTCACCTGGATTTTGAATGACCTTACTTTTAGATTTGTTTGATCGTTCACCGAGTTTTCCATATAATATAACTCAACTGTACTGAGTACTCCGTACAACAGGCTAGGCACCTCACATCAACATCATTCTGATCGGTCCTACTGTACTCCGTACTGAGTACTCTTGCGTTTTATACTTAGCCGTTTTTCTTGCTCTTGTGCTTGCCTCCTCATCATTTCTTCCACTAAGTAGTTCGTGATGGTCCTTGAAAGGTCCCACAAAGTTCAAACGCGCGATTCGGATACCTAACTGAAATCCTATAGCCCCGCGCACGCAAAATGGCCTGCTCAGGCCCCAGAAACGGCCATTTTGGCCCCCGGCGAGCACCCCAAACAAAAATTTCTCATCATTTCTTCCACTAAGTGACCCGTGATGGTCCTTGGAAGGTCCCACGAAGTTCAAACACGCGATTCGGACACCGACGGGAAATCCTCTAGCACCCGCGCACTCAAAATGGCCTTTTCAAGCCAAAAACCATCGATTTTGGCCGCCGGCGAGCCGGAAAATATTTTTTTGGAATTTTTTTTTTCACTCCGAGTCTTACAATTGACCTTAAAAGGTCACACAACTCCAAAAAGTTGCAAATGTTGCATTATGCATGTGACCACTTTGTGACACTCGAGCTTTTTGCGACGGCCCCTTAGCGTTGGGCATCACTGCGGCCGTCACGTCGTCCAGCCGGAAAGCGTGTGCGTAAAGGGGGTTAAAGCGTGTGAGGCGCGAGGTAAGCTCTTCAACGAGGGAGTCAAGTAGTAAACGAGCATTGGACTCGTCACCACAAAATCTCCACTCGTCGATCGCGTCCCCTTTGCCACACAGCTTTGATTTAATCCCCTTTACAAGGGCTTCGATTTTCTGCTGATGCATCGTCCAGCAAAATTCCAGCATCAACGTCAAATTTCTTTTCCGCTGTTGACTGTGCCGAAGCCGCGGCAACCGATGTGGGCACCAGTTGATCAAACTGCAGTTGTCTCTTGGAGGCACCTGCTGGGTGAGCTCTCAGTCGCGCTGGAGCCATCAGTTGATAAGGCGTTGAAGCCATGCCGGAGATTTCAGCAGTTATAGGCCAACTCGCGCGTTAGTAAACAAACAAAATTTAAAATGTGGTCTAATCAAAGATCTAAAAAATACACGGTGAAGATCTCGTTAAGAGAAAACAAATTTATACTCGAGCAAGTGATAGGAAATAAGGGCAAGTGCTTCAAATTCAGGGTCAAAGTTCAGAATTTTACAGCCATGGGGTAGGGTAAGGTGAGAGAGGGCCGGCGATCGTGTTGTGAGGCTTGATTTCGACGCGCGTACTGCTTCGGAGAGTGCGGTTAGCTACACCGGTCCATCTAATTCCTAAGCGATTGTGCTCACAACGGAAAAGCTTGCCTCTCACTCACACTACCTTACCCCCGCCGTGACTAGTGCACTCTAGAACCTCATCCCCTGATTCTCAGCCCCACGCCCCTATAAAGGCTTTTAGCCAGCCATACTCGGCGGTAATCAATAACCACCTAAGGCCGGTGGTGGGCGCAAACCTGTAAGAACACACACAGTGAAGCACTACTAACAGGTGTGCTACGCTCGCATATGTCAAACGTGAAACTGTGAAGCTATACACAAGATAATACGAAGTGATATAGCTTCCGCTGAAAAGAATGTGATGACAGCCCCTAGGAAGTCAGGTGTGGAAATGACAGATGCTAGAATGAACTGCCTGACTACCGAAGTCGATATCGGAGATGGCGCTGATGGCAGTGAAGTAGTCATAGTAGTCGCGCCGTATCGGTGATGACACAGATGACTATGGCACTGTCGGCGTGCCAAATCCAGCAATATGCTATACATTTCTTTTCTATTCATAATTTCGGAAATTCGAGCACACCACGTGGAAGCCCGCCCGGAGAGGGCTATAATTATATCCGCTTATATGTTGGATATGGCCGTTATATCGAACACTATTTTTAGGGGCGTTTACCGTGGTCAAATCCAAAGTTTAACGGATATAATTATAGCCCTCTCCGCGCGCTTCCACGCGGTTCGCTCAAAACTTCCAAAAAGAGTTCTTCAAAAACGTATAGCGGGCAACGCTCGTGAATTAGAACCAATCACAAAGCTTGGAAGAGTCGCACACCTCCCGCGTCCATGTCATCCGCTGCCCTGCCAATTATCCCATGCGCGCATGACGCGCGTAAGCTACGCATCGTCCATTTTCCCGCAGATCCTGCGATAGTCATTGACAGAATGATGACAAAACTCAACAGGGAAAGATCTAGCGATTTTCTATACATTTTGCATTTCAGTGACGGCTCAATTACAATGCGCAGACGGTCATATAATATATACTTCCTCAGGAAGTATATATATATATATGGGGATAAGTTTACATCGGGGGCCGACATCTCATTTTAATCCACATCGGGGGCAGACAAGAATTAAAAAAAAAAAACGTCGCCAGCTTTGACAATCGTATACGATTGTCAAACCCAGCTTTTCTACAGACTCAAGAATTATAATTAAAAAAACGTCGCCAGCTTTGACAATCGTATACGATTGTCAAAGCTGAGTGCGAGCCTGCCATAGTCGCAAGCTTTGACAATCGTATCAATCGTATACGATTGTCAAAACTGAGTCCGAGCCTGCCGTAGCCGCAAGCTTTGACAATCGTATACGATTGTCAAAGCTGAGTCCGAGCCTGCCGTAGTCGCAAGCTTTGACAATCGTATACGATTGTCAAAGCTGAGTTCGAGCCTGCCGTAGTCGCAAGCTTTGACCGGTCCCCTGACTCACGCGTGACAATCGTATACGATTGTGAAGCTTGGGCACTAGGTCCGGCCCCCCTGACTCACGCGTGACAATCGTATACGATTGTGAAGCTTGGGCGCTAGGTCCGGCCCCCCGGTGACTCACGCGTGACAATCGTATACGATTGTCAAAGCTGAGTCCGAGCCTGCCGTAGTCGCAAGCTTTGACAATCGTATACGATTGTCAAAGCTGTGTCCGAGCCTGAGGCCGTAGTCGCCAGCTTTGACAATCGTATACGATTGTCAAAAGCTAGCCCGAGCCTGCGGTCGTGGTCAGTTTTGACAAACGTGCACGATTATCAAAACTGTGTCCGAGCCTGGCGTAGTCGCTGCCTTGTTTATTCGCACGAGATATCGCAGGATTCGCAGGAAAATCGATGTTACGCCAAAACTTGTCAGACCAGTTCAGAAGCCAATTTATAGCCTCTACCGGGCTTTGATGCGCATTCGCTCCGACATTGATGCAGTTGTCGTGGAGTTTCCTTGCAATAGCTAGCAAGTACGAAGCAGACTACTGTGACGGATTATAATTTCTATTTTACTTATAACAATAAGACGAGCTTTTTTTTTGAAAAATCTCGCCCACTTCCTCTACGACTCCCCCCCCCCTACCGACTTGGACTCGAGTTTGGAAATGAAGTAGGGGCCGGGGGGAGGACTACCAGCTTGTATCTGCAGCTTGTATTATAATAGAGGGTTTTTTTTTTTAAAAATCTTGCCCTCACGCGCCCGTCCCGGCGGTAAGTGGGGGAGGAAATGGGGGGGCACCGACTTGTGGGATTCCGAGTTTCCGCTTGAGTGGGAGGGGGATTCCATTTTTTAAAATTCTTACTAATTTTCTAGAATTTCTTTGCTAATTTTGCTCTAATGCTAGATTTCGCATATCAGTTTTTGGAATGCTTGATTTCAGATTTTTTACATCCGTCATTTTACTCTACGTTAGATTTCAAAACTGGTTCGACCCCCCCCATATTATTGTTGTGGGATTCGGTGTACATTTTTTACTAACAACAAAACAATTACAAAATTCGTTTGGGAAACAGTTCTGACAATCAACAGTTCTGACAATCGTACACGATTGTCAGAACTGTGTATCGCGTGTTCATTAATAATTTCTATATAGCCCGTATAGACCGAAACACAGCCGAACACCCGCGGTACAATATTGGTATGGGGGACGGTTGTGACAATCGCGCACGATTGTCGGAACCGTCGGGAGGGACTATGTACGCCACACCATTGTGACTGTCGCGCATTGCATCATCCGTGAATGCCCAAAAAATATGAAACAAAAAACACAGGGTTACTGCCTGACTCACGTTTGACAATCGTATACGATTGTCAAGCTCTGTGTGAATGCCCAAAAAATATGAAACAAAAATTCGCAGGGTTACTGCCTGACTCACGTTTGACAATCGTATACGATTGTCAAGCTCTGTGGTTAGGTTCGTCTCTCTCACGCACGTTTGACACTCGCATACGACTGGGTTGTACCCCCTGAGTCCTGGTTGGGGGGTAGTGTATATTCCTTAAGTATGAAGAAAAAAATAAATTTTCTTAAGTATGGGAAAACGCGGCGTGACGCGGGCCGACGCGTTACACCCCTTAAGTATGGGCTTAAGTATGGGAGCCCTATTTTGCGAAATCTTAGAATGTTAAGAATGTTTGGTCCGTCCGCCCCACTGTCCGTCCGTCCACTGCGGACGGACAGTGGGCGGACGGACGGACGGACGTCTTTCGTGGACCAATATCATATCTCCTTTTGCAGTATGAAATATCAGCTTTTATGCGGTATCGGGCATACTTTGGCAATACGATCTCGAATGATGGCATATGAAGTACCTATATCGACTATAGACGCAATTGGCGACCCAATGATATGCTGCGCATGCCCCTTACATCCCTAGTTTGCCCGCCACGTCTGCTCAAAGTGCAGAGATTTCTCTGTAAACTGTTAAACGTGCAATTATCCATACTTAGCACCTTAACGTCGAAGTCCCTATCCTGCAAAGCTGATATTCAAACATGCGCTCGAAAATGACGCTAAAACATGCGCATTTTGCGCTACACTTATGCGAATGCCCTTTTCGTGTGCAATTCGGAAAGCAACGCCTAGTATCATGACTCCATAAAGCCACGTCGCCGCGAGTAATACACCTCCTTAAGTATTGGTAATTGCACATTTAGCAGAGAAATCTCTGCACTTTGAGCGGACGCGTTGCGGGGAAATAAATAGGGATGTACAGGGCATGTGCGGCATGCCAGTGCGTCCCCCTTTGTGTCTATCGAACATAGATACCTCATATGCCATCATTCGATGTGTTATGAACAAGTTATGCAGGATGCCGCATTAAAGCTGATATTATATACTGCAAAAGGGACTTCGCCGTTAAGGTGTTAAGGATGTGCATTACACGTTGCGATGTTGTAGCTTTATAAAACCACGATAATCGAATGTGACGTAGAGGATGATTTCCCATTTGCGCAAAGAAATGAGGTATTTTGCATAACTTTAGCGCAAGATGTGCACGTTTAAACATCATTTGCGAGCTCGCGTTTGAATATCAACTTTGCAGTACGTGGACTTCGTCCTTAAGGTGTTAAGGACGAAGTCCCTTTTGCAGTATGGAATATCAGCTTTTATGCGATATCGGGCATAATTTGGTAATGCGACCTCGAATGATGACATATGAAGTACCGATCGAAAATAGACTCAAATGGCGACCCAGTGGCATGCCGCACATACCCCTTACATACCTAGTTTGCCCGCTACGTCAGCTCAAAGTGCGGATATTCCTCTGTAACTGCTAGTATCCATACTTAAGGACGTTCATTACACGTTGCGATGTAGCATTATAAAGCCGCGATAATAGAAGATTGGATGATGCTTTCCAATTTGTGCGAAGAAATAAGGTTTTTTGTATAACTTTAGCTCAAGATACGCATGTTTTAGCATCGATTTCGAGTTCGCGTTTGAATATCAGCTTTGCAATACGGGGACTTCGTCCTTGAGGTGTTAAGGTGTTAAACGCACGTCTAAACGCATTTTGTCGACGTAGTTGGGGTTTACATGTATGGTCGTAAACGTAGATTGTTAAGCTTGCGTCCTCGAGTTTAAACGCGCGCGTTTAAACGCATTGTCGACTACTCGACTTCAACGTTTAAACGCGTCGCACGTTTATGCTGACCGAGACTCCGACCCAAAGAGCAAGAACCGTGGCGAGCTCTCGTTGTGCTTGGAATTGCGATCCATTGCACGAGGTATGGAAACTATCTGCGTATTGGCTTTGGCGACGAGTGTGTCCCATATTGAAAACACTAGAGAAGACGAATCGCATGCCGAGCAAGGCTAAGAACCGAATGTCGGGACAAGTATGATGTTAAATCGATTACGATTACCACGACAATCAATTCATTTTGTGACGCGGCAAAATTGCTACCCAACAAGCTCGACCAATTGTCATTACATCAGAATCGGTTTCGACATGCGCTAATCGTGATTCGATACGACAGTGTGAAAGTCCCACGCTATATCGTGGCTTCGCACTCCCCATGAATGATTCCTGATCGACCCCTCTCGTAAGGACGAACGCCGGCGCAATCAGGACGCAACTCGGGTCAAACCGGGCGACTTGGGGAGCGCGCGCGGGGGGCTTTACTATCTTACCAACTTGCCAGCTTACCAACCAGTTACTCACGGAATGGACTTTCTTTTATAAATAATTCCTAGCCCGAGTCCTGCAACAACCAATAAACAACAAACGGTGAAATTTCAAATTTTCAATGTAAAAAATAAACAAACATTTTTGCCTATTATCATTTTTCATGATCCCATTCATTAAAATCGATAATATATGAGTAACGTACATACGGGCTTGGATTACAGCGACACATCTATAGTTATCTCCACTTTGAAACAGTTCTTTCTAGCCGATGATTTATTAGGCCGTCCCACGAGCGTTGTTCCGCATGTTTGCACGCAAATGTCCTGCTCAATTCTAATTTTCAACTCAAGGCGAATCTGAGCGGGCAAGCTTCCTAGCGTCTGAAATATGTTGTATGAAACATAATTTGGTGTTAAGATAGTGCGGATGTTCGTAATCTGTTCATTAATGATCACCGCTGAAACGGGGGTTTCACGGGGTGGAACGCGAGAGGTGTTCAAGCGGGTTCGGATAGCGGCTCAGATATCCCCCTGTTTCCATCGAACGATCAATACAGACTACAGCACACATCGATCGGATAATAATAAAAGAAATCCATGGCGCCGTACATTTCATCCTGTGCAAGAGCGTGTACGCATGTACACATGAGCGTACCATGGTCTTCACCTTTAACACTGTGTCATCGTGACCAGAACTGTCGCCACCGATTTCGCTCGTATGTACGACACTCGCCATGTAGACGTGGTAATGTTTTACTATCATAATCATTGCCATATCCATGACCGGGATCAAACTACGGTTGAAACGGTCACAGTAGCATGCACAAAAGGGGCGCGTGAGCAATGCCAATATATGAATCTGGCCTCGCTATGTTCTGCTGCATCTTGTATGATCGGCATGCTTGGGTTTATCCTCATTTTTGTTGTGTGATGCGGCGTACAGCAGGAATCGTCGCCTTATCCACAGAAGACGGTGCGAAGATTCGAGATGTGCTATACGATGTGCAAGAACCAACTGAAAATATCGTGGCATGCTGCCCTTGCGAAGACCGACAAGTTTTTGTTTTGCGGGGGGTGGAAAATGTGCATCTCGGGTTGGGCTGAGTTTTGCACAAGCCGGGGATAGCTGTCGGGATGTAGGATTTTGAGCTTCAAATACATATTAGCTCGGGATGGGTTGAGGTGCGCAACAGCCGGTCCCGGGCGACGGTGTTCCCACTTTAGAGATGATACTATGAGCTTACATGTCTTTGAGTGGTACAAGAGCTGGGGCAAGCTCGCAGTATTCCAGAGAAGATGAGCTGCGTGTGCAAAAGCTGGATCGTGATGTGTGCATGCTTTGCAGCTGACGGAGCAATGGCACAGGGTGGGATACTGCCAGCAGCTGGTGCTGGGCAACGGCAAGCCGGATCTGGAGCCCATAACATTATGATGGGCAGGTTGACCTATGTAAGAGCTGTGCCGTTGAGGCTGCTTACAATGTTACGTTGCACGTGTGCACGCCCGCTTCAATCTCGGCAACCGTACAGCACACGTCTCGTTTCTCTTGCCCCCACCCCCCGCATCTCTTGTCCCACAGATTTCTAGGGTACATCAAAATTTCACCCAAGCTATGCCATATATATATATATATATATATACATATATCATGTATGCCATGTGTATGCCATGTTCATTTAAAGCAATAAAAGACGGAATCACTAAATTTTCCCTGAGTTCCTCATCTTCATGAACTGAAGAACTTGGAAGCCCCCCTATCTTAGTAGCACGGCCTCTGCAAGACATGAACAGGGCATTTCTGCTTTTATTGCTGCCTCTCAGAACAACCCTTCCAGGAACTGATCTGCTTTATGCCCACCTCCTTTAAGAGCACTTATTATCATCTGTCTGAATTCTTAGTTGCTACATTGCATGCAGCCGGATTCTGGCTATGCATCTGAGCAGTCATCATGCACGTCATCATCGACTTTGATCACCATTCTCCACGGGTCCACACCGATACTGGAAGCATTTGCCATGTCAGGCGACCGATGCACTATGGCTTTCCCCTGCATTTCAGTCACAAAATAATCAAGCACTCAACCACATAGTAGCACTTTTTTAGTAAACTGCCATTAAATGAAATAGCTGTAACTAAAATTCTCGGCATAGATCCACTGTTTTTGCAAGATATTGCACCATGTAACAATCGCCCAACACTCTAGAGCATTCAGAAGTTAGCATGCGGAAAGAGGTGGTGTAAGCGCAGTGTGAAGCAGGCACGCGCTGCCGTGCCTTGCTGTGGAACTTCGGTTCGAAGATTATCTTACTGTTTAGTTCGCGTTTCAGCTTGAGCTGATTCCCAGATAGTTTCATGATTCAGATGGGTACATGGCATGTAAGTTTGACGGGACAAAGCGCCGTACCTGGTTTCCAGGCCACTTATTGCCCTTCAGGAATACCACGTCTCCCTCCGCCGCTTGCACCATGGACGAGGGGCTCACCAGCGTCTGCCCGAGAGCACGTCGCGGCATGAGCAGCTGCAGGTGGACCGAACGTGTAGCAAGGAGGTCGAAGGGAGAACCAAACACACATTCTACCAACGAGATTCTAATACTCTTCGGGCCATCCCTCAAATACTGCAACCCATCATAAATATTCGACACAATCTTGTTTAAACGTGTCGATTCGTTGCTCCCAAGACAGTTCCTATTCTTGTTTGTGCGCCCTCCTGGCAGTCGAGAGAATTGATTGATTGCGTTTGAATGACGCTTCGCTATTGCGACTTGAGATTACGGTTGGTATCACATTGAACGGCATGAGATCGGTCAACAAAAGCCAGCCCATCATCATCCCAGTGGATGTGAAAAGCAAATCAAGAGCAGGGCGGGGCCGTGACAAGATACCACAAACACATACATATTCACAACCCAAATGCAAAGCAGCATGGAAAGATGATACGATGTGACCGATCGTCGCCAAACAACTGTTGGTCTCTGGGTTACGGAGTAAGCGGACCCTGCTGGCATGCCCCCCAGTGGCTCCCGGTCGATGGATGGGACCTGTTGGTCCATGGTTATGTCATGAATGCAGTCACACCACACAGCATGGACACCCCATGTCAAAAAAAGGAGACATGCGGGCACCTAAGTGCTCCCCAGAAATTCAAGGGAAAACACAGAAGGTGTACATCACCACCTTCTGCCTCTCCTCGCAGCACGACAGACGGTTGGTATCACATACACAGAAGGTGGTTTGTTACGCGGGCGATGATTAAATAGGCAGGTTTGAGCTGAGGGCTGCTTGGATGATGGTTTGGCAAAGCGATGGTGCATCCGTGAAGGACGACTTGAACTTTACTGGTTTCAAAGCATTTTGGGTAAGAGTACTGAGGCAACAGGCGAACCTTCAGAAAGTCGCTCAGCCAATTGCCACCGTCACGCAAGCTCATCGCGATCAGCCGGTTCAAGAGCTCGTCTCCAAGCCATTCGGTGCCTGCCAACTCATACGCCCCCCCAGTTCGGGCGCTCAGCACAAAATATGTGACGGCCAGTCTATGAAATAGCGTTCAGCACTCTTTAGCAGGTGTGCGCGAGTTTACCGGGCATCAGAAGCTGGCTTGCGCGAGGAGGCGCCGCTCCACTGGGGGCAGCACCAGGCCTGCGCAAGAGAGGCCACGTCGCCGGGGGCACTGCACAAGGCCTGGCGCATACCACCGGAGGGGCCAGCGCGCCACCAGGGGGGGGAAGCAGACAGGCCTCAGGACTGAGTTCCCTCGGAGGTTATCTGAACTTGAACTTACCCAGGCCGTGGTACGTACACATTGCGCGCAGGCCACAGTGATCGATGTGAAGCCGCGAGCACGTCGTTTCTCGCGTGAGCGTGACGGACACCTTCGCCAGTCGTTGCCCTGTATCCAGCGTTGCGTCTTAATGGCAAATCTAAGCTCACTAGCCCGATACCTTTACATTCAGCCAGGAGGCAAACGCACAAGTGAGGCTGCTTTAACATCAAGTGATTGCCCAACAGAGCGCTGCAACTTCGGATACACGAGCTGCTATGCTACTAATAAAACTCAAGGGAAATGTTTATAAAACGGGAAAGCTGCGGCTATAGAGCTTTAACAAATAACAAATATTCCCCTCTCCAACGCTCGCGCTTGACTGACGAGATGGGCCGAACGAGCGGGCAACGTCGGCGGTTTGCGAACCTGTGAGCTTTCCATAGTTCTGAACCAACGCCGTGAGTTCCTGCATCGAAGCTAGCTGCTTTTAGTTTCCTGCTATCCGAGGGATTTGGCTGTCGTGGACTGGAAACGAGATCACAGCGAGTGACCCTCTTTCACATATGGTCACATACGCACCTGACAGAATGCGTCAAGTTCCGGCCCTTCCGGCAAATGGGCCTCAAAGTTCAGCGAACTCACGTCTGGTGTGTCCGTGCATAGCTCTTGAGACACTGTAAAGTCGGGAACGCGCTCCAAGGAGCGGCACAAACTCGCGACCTCGCTCGGAACGCGACGCTTCTGTACTACCACGTTCACGTTGGGCGACTGGATCTGCTGAAGCACACCGAGTTATTCACGCGAAGGCGAGCCAACAACTTACGAGAGGCAAACCGCCCAGGAGCGCAGACCCTCGTGGTGGGGCTCCCAAGCGAATCAGGGTTGACAAGATCGATGAGCTTAGATCTTCCATGACTCTGCATTTTCACTTCTAAAATCACAGCGCGAGTTCAGATTCCCCAAAGGCGACTGCAACACCGGATACCTTTTTAAGTAAAACATCGGAAACGTTCTCTTCAACTTCTTGAGTCACAAGCAAAAGGCTTGAATTTGCTTGTGATAACTTTCGTGGGGAAAAAGTCGGGCGTGAGAGCCCTCGTTCAGGCCCACGTTTCGATTTGCGAACGCTTTGGAGTGACACAGGCCGAGGATGCAAGGCGAGCATGTTATACTCCTTTCATGCAGAAGTATGAGGGTCAACAACAATATTTAAGCTGCTTCCTATATCAAATTTGTTGACGCCTCGTTGTTCTCCCCGCTGACGACATCTGACAACTCAACTAAATCAAGAAATGGAGAGGCCGAGAAACAGGTGTCTGGTGTGCCCCGTCGCGTGTGCGTGTCAAGCTATGTAGAATGCACCTATGTTTAGTTATGTTACAGCGAGAGTGAAGTATACACGTGTACGCATTGACTCTCCAGATTCGAGATTGAGATTCCCTCAACCCCCAAGTTGCAAGTGTTCAGTCGATCGCTCACTTAGCGTCAGGGGATGCCCATTCGATTGCCCAATTGCGCATCGCATGGCCATCGCATGGCCATGCCCCCAGTGTAGAGTGTTGCTGTTGCTGAAAGCGGGCGGAGCCCGCCGGTGGTTAAGCGACAGCTGGCGGTGGCTAAGGATGGTGGCGAAGCCACCCAAAAAATGCCAGGCGATTTTTTGGGGGCGGATTGTTTTTTGAAAAGGACGTCGATTTCTTTGTTTTTAGTTTTAGTTGTTTGTTGTTACTTTGCCTAGTACTTGCTAGGAATTGTAACAGCGTTTGCATTCATCATCTTACACGCTTACTACAGTGTCATGTCACTCATACTGTAATCATCACTAATTTGGCGAGGATCGCCAAAGGATCGCGAGTTCGCGACCACTTTCGTTGAGCCGTCGCGTGACGCGACGCGAGGATGATATTTTGGGTATCTTGGACACATACGAGCCAAATCAATGGCGACGGTTCTGGTCATGACAGTGTTAACGGCGAAGACCATGGTACGCTCTTGTGCAGGTGACACCGGGCGCCATGGATTTTTGTTTTTGCTCTGATCGATATGTGTTGCGGTTCACGGGGAAGCCGATTCCCCCCCCACTGTATGGGGGGCCTGCTTCTCCTTTGCGTCACCCCTCACTGTGTGTGGCATGTGTCACACGTGACCGTGTCTCCGCCACTTTAGCCTGCTCTAGTTAGACAGTCAGTCCGTATGTCTTCCCAGTTTATGCTATTCCGTTTCCGAGCACCCGGCACTGTGTTTTCTGTGACATATCGTGCATATATATATCTTATATATATATACCCTCAGTTCTCCCTTTCTGTCAGGTTATCGACCCACTTCACGCTAAGTGGTGTTTCGGTAGGCATCAACTCGCTTTGGTTTTTTGCCAATTCTAGAGTTCCCTGAAAAGTCCCTTACGGTTACGGCGCCATTCACCGCAACCAAATTTCCTTGAATCAACACGTGGGCTGCCTACCGTCAGCGAGAAAGGTTTCCTACGTTTTCCCTGGGCCAGATTTCCCTGTTTCCCTCTTGTTCCTTCACCCTGGCCACTTATTTCCTTCCAATGTCTCAACACCGCCAATCAACCCTCGCAGAGGCGCTTCGGTCAGCACGACGGGCTGGTGCTACTCCTTCCCCAACCTCTGGAGATTCTGGCACTACGACGCCGGGTCCGACACGACCGAGACGCATTGTTTCCACCGCCTCTCTTCGTTCGCGTCCTTCCTCATTGCGTCCATCGCCCACTCCCTTCATGTTCTTCAACGATCCGGCGGTCCTCGTGTCCACGCCGGTGGAGGAGGGGAGGGAGGACGAGTACCTGGAGCAGCTATCTTACGCTTTCACGTACTCCACCGACATCGTCACCATTTTGCGTCCTGGAGGGTTTCACCCTAAAAATGGCTTTACCTTGGACAACGACTCCGCAGACACGGACTTCACTGCTTTGCTCGCTGCCATGAGGCATGTATTGTACCCTGTTTCCTTCACGGAGTTCTCCAAACTCCTCGACCTCGAGCACGACTACGACTTTTACCACGTCGTGCTCAACGAGATCATCTTCACCATCCTTCCAGTTTTACTTCGAGGTACGGCATTGGCATTGTACTCCGAAGCCGCGCGCTCCCATCCTGGTGACGGCCGCTATGTTCTCCAGCGACTACGGTTTGAGGTCGAGGGCGTCCCTGACTCCGACACCGACCGCCACTGGGTGAAGATGCGTGCTGTCATCATCGACGAGCACAAGGACCCCGCCCCCCAGCTCATGACCATCCGCACCTTGGGCGACAAACATGCCCGTCTCAACCCTGACTACAGCGAGTCCAAGCGCGTCCGTGACCTCTGGCACATCCTGACCGACTCCGCCAAGCAGACTCCTTTCGTCAACCCGCTGTACGTCAACGTCATCCGCGATCTTCGAGCTGGTTCCCCCTTCTCCTTTTCCACACTGTGCTTGCGTATCCGCGCGGTGTGGAAGGAGGAGCTTGCATTTGCCACCCCCGCCGAAGCTTCCCTGTCTGGTGGTGGTGGTGGTGGTGACCGGCAGAAGAGCCCATCCTTCAACTCCGTCACCGTGGAGAAGAAACCCGGCTACGCCACGAAGTGTGTTGGTGAGTGGCGAGTGGACCCCCCTGGCTCACCGCTGAAGCGGTGGAAGGGCGTCGGGTTCCCTTGCATCACTTGTTTCCGGCTGTGGGGTCTCACTGACTCTCACCCTGGAACCAAGGGCTTATGCCCTTACACATGCGTCGCAGCGTTCTCCCCCAGGCTTACCCCTCCCTCAGCGCTGCCTGTGGGCAATCGACCGCTTCCGCAGGCATTCGCATCGGCCATGGCGTCCCTGCAGGCAGCTAGTGGTGCCTCCGCGCAGTCTGTGGTGGTGGCGGACGAGCATGCCGACCCCGCACCGGCCGACCCTGAGCCGGTCGGGTCGGTGATGACCTTCATTGCGCCTGTCACTGACCCGCCTCCGCCGCTCGATCACGCCGCGGCGGGCTCCGATGCCGATGTTGCCGAGCCGACGGCTGAGATGCGTCCCACTGACGCGGCTCCGTGCCCTGCGGGCAACTCCGACTGTGAGGCGGAGCTAGCCGCCATGCACACTATCCTTGACGGCGACGAGGACTGGCCAGCTTTCCGATCGACGCCGTGGATCCCTCAATTCAGTGGTTCAACTGACCGCCGAGCTCCAGCCAACTAGCTTTAGCCTTAGCCTCAATGTAGCTTCTTGCAAAGTTTATCCTCGTCTTGCCAGCTGTTAGTTGGCCGCAATGGGCCTTTCACTGAACTCTGACATTAAGTGACATTGGGTTTTAGGTTTTAGGGTTTGCTTGCTCTCGGACTGCCACTCACACCTTCGGGGTGAGGTGGTGTCACGGGGAAGCCGATTCCCCCCCCACTGTATGGGGGGCCTGCTTCTCCTTTGCGTCACCCCTCACTGTGTGTGGCATGTGTCACACGTGACCGTGTCTCCGCCACTTTAGCCTGCTCTAGTTAGACAGTCAGTCCGTATGTCTTCCCAGTTTATGCTATTCCGTTTCCGAGCACCCGGCACTGTGTTTTCTGTGACATATCGTGCATATATATATATCTTATATATATACCCTCAGTTCTCCCTTTCTGTCAGCGGTCCGTATTCGGATCCGCGTCGTTCGATCGAAAAAGGGAGAACGTTTGAGCCGCTACCCGCCGAACCCCTCTCGCGTTCAAGCGTTCCACCCCGTGAAACCCCAGCTTCAACGGTGTGAATTGATTGACATATTAAGAACATCCGCACTCCTATCTTAACACCAAAATGTGTTTCATACAACATATCGTTTCATACGCTAGGAAGCTTGCCCGCTCCGAATTGGTCACTTGAAGCGGCGCTCGAGATCCCCGCTTCCGCGAGCGGCGAGGAGCGGCGTGCGGCATCATCCTCAAACCGGCATTCTCTTGGTGTGCCCGGACCAAGGGAGCGCTTGAAAATACTGAAAATACCTTAAAACATACAGTAATCACTCACATTTAAGGAAACTCGACGTTAAGGAAATAGCCAACGTTTCGGGAAGTACACTTTAACTCGATGAGAAAAGCTGACTGGATTTTCCGACTTATGAGATGGCCTGAAATAAGGAAAATGACCGCTGGCTGCCTAGATGGAGAGGCATTTCTTAAACTAAGAAAACTTTGCCGGGAAATTGACAAATATGGTATATTTGATGGGTTTTCATGATTTTTTGCACAAAACTTGTCTTAAAGGTTTAAGTTCCTGATAGTCTGTTTCAGATATGATATCGTCATTAAAATCTTGCTTTAATTCTTTAAGCTGCGCACGGCTCTCAGGGTCCATTTTCTCGGGAAATGAACACCTTAAGAGAACGGGCTGGCTAGGGAAGGTGTCCACGTGGATGGTTATGGAATTCGCTGGCTGGCTCACGAGATCGCGGTCCACTATCCATAGCGTTCTCTTATGACGCTGACGCTGGCG
>LGRX02016373.1:0-34460 GCA_001247695.2 Cymbomonas tetramitiformis
CTCTTGTCTGTGTGACCGAGCCGCCAGTTATAGGATAGCCCTCTTGTCTGCGTGACTGAGTTGACATGTCCCCTCTGTTTTCTATGAGCGAGCTGAAGTGAGCATCCCCAGAGCTTCTGTCAGATTCCGCATGCTCGCTACACGCCCAGATCGTCCCCGAGGCAGCAGATGGGGACTCGATGCCAGTCCGTCTGGGGCGGTCCAAGAGAGCCGTGGGGTGGTGAGAAAGAGGGGGTTGAGAGCAGGAGGTGTCAACGCACCAAGTTCCACGAGCACAAAGCGCCTGGTGAGTTGCACCAGCCACTCACGTCGAAGCGGCCGTATGACACCTGCGGGAGGACACCAGGGCTGCCGCTGATTCGACGTGTGGCCGGCGGGATGCGACAGTCCTTTCATCGACGTCCACAGAAGGCCCTGGGGGACGAGCTTGTGGGATGAGGGAAACACGGAAAGGACACTGCCAGGTGGCAGTTCATGAAGGATCACATCGCTACCGCCTCACACCCAGTAGACGTCAGAGGTAAGCTCGACCGTCACCAAAGAAAGGGTATGCATGTCAGAGCAGCTGCACAGATGCGTGAACCCGGAAACCCCTCTGCAAGCGGGAGGCATGAAGGCCCGCAAGGCAAAGTGCCAGCTGGCCGGGCAAGCGCAGATTTGTGTGAAAGCGACAAAGCCACGTCCCAAAAACGAGTTCAATCAAGCAGCCGTGCCCGGGCACAGAAGCCCCTCGCATTCAAACCACCGTGTCTGCCCCATAAACCCCCGCACTCGGGAACCCCCACTAGCAGATCTCCTTCCCCACCCTAAACGCGTTCATCCAGGCCTACTCGAAGTGCACACAGATCCCCCTCCCACGGGCAAATCTCAACGCAAGGAGACACGACCAGCACATAGATCGTCGGCTCGAGGCTTACTCATAGAGGAGTGGCCAGCATACCGAACTGCCACGTCCAACAACGTGGTATGTCTGACACAACAAGAGACCCGTGATCCGCGCCGGTACCGCAGAGCGCACCGAAGGTACAGGAGGCGAGGCTTCTGCGGAACTCGGGATAGGTGGGGTGAGGCTCGAGGGACGGAGAGGGCGGAGAAGGAGCTCACAGCAAGCACGTAGCCCGTGGAGTTCCAGCTCACACCGGTGGTCTTCAGATCCTCCGGGTTTTGATCGTCCATTGCCTTGTTGAACATCGAAAGGTTGTGCACCACATCCACTGTCGCCTGCTCAACGTCCGGCAAGCCATACGTGTCGAACCAGTGCGCCACTTAGACTGTACAAGAGGCTATAAACTGAATACATCGCCGCCAATGGTCATTCCGGCAGTGCCTTCGATCGGCTCTCAATGCTCCGGTAACAAGGTCAGAAAAGGGAAAACCTACACTCATCGTAAACGCTCCCGGGCTCTCTGGGGATTGTTGGATTTTCCGGACGCTCCCCGGGATTTCTGGTGTTTTCGGATTATATAGAACGGTCAGTGGGGGTCAGTGGGGTTGCTGGATTAGATGAAGGCCCCTCAGGCTGTTTCGGCGCCTGCAGCGAGAGACACTGTCGGGCTTGGCTCAAAATTGGCTCAGAGGCACCCAGGCGGTGGCCAGCCCTGCAGTAAGCGATTCTAGTCCTCGGCGAACTACGAGGAGCTGGCGGTGGAAGGAGTGAGCGCGTTATGAAGGGCGGACGGTGGCGCAGAGCCGCCTTTGAGGGTGGACGCTGCAGCTGCCTCCATCGCTCGTTTACGTCGAGAGCGTCCCGGCACCTTGCTCGGTGAGCCCAGAGCCTGTACTGGCGGCCAGGGGGCTGCGCACACCGGCCCGAGGGCGCACCATGTGATCGTCGTTCATCTCGGGCTCCACGAAGGCGTCGCTCGCGTCCATCTCGCTGAGGCAGGCCTCCATCATCGGCATCACGCGGTTCAGGAAGGGGAGGATCATTTCGCTGGAGACTCCGCTTGCCACCTGTCCAGTGCCACCAGCGTGGGCCTCACAGGTGAGAAAGTCAAACTGCCCAGCATCAAGGCTTTGACGGGACAGACACGCCAGAGCTCTCATGAATTCTCGTGTATAAGTGAGCGAACACCCCAAAAGCGGCGATTAAAGCGAATCCGCGACGAGGGAGCCTGCTGGAAGCGATGCAGTCGTTGGGAGATGGCACCAAGCTTTCACACTGAGGGGGACTTGGTGCGATGAGAGCGCGGACGACTCGCGCAGGGAGGGTGACGATAAGGGCGCGGACGCCCCCCTTACTCCGTGTGGGCAACACCTGTGTCATCATGTGGTCGTCCGTCTGCGTCTCAATCTCGCCCACGGTGAGGGACTGCCACGTGGCACTCCACTCGCAAGCGTCAACACTCGCGCCGGCACCGCGTCACAAGCAGGGGCTCGCCACTTGCGTGTTAGACGCCAGTTCACGGCTCGGGCTCCAAAGACTTCAGGTCGGCGAGGCAGCGAGACTCTGAGTGCGGCCGAGGCCCGCCCTTTGATGTGTGCGTATGGCGCCAATGTGGCAGCTCGAGGTGGACGGTCGCAGGGAGGGGTAACTGCGGCCGCACGCTTTCCCTCTCCCTGACGACTTCGCAGATACGCGTGCTGGTGTGTTTACCGCGTCACTCGGAGCTGCTGGTCGCTGAGGGCACACTGCCGGTCGCTGAGGCCACACTAGCCCATGAAAAGTCAAACATTCCCGCGGGGAAGCATACCTGAGTGCTGGCCACTCCTGTGCCGACCGGGTCGGTTTGCATGCCACGCTCGAACTCTTCAATATCGTCGCGCCACGAACTCTCGATGTCCACCTGCTTGACGCGCAGGGTGGGTTACAGGTGAGTCGAAAAGCGCCGCAACTTGGGAGATAGCGCGGGAAGACTTTTAACAGGGTTTAGGGGCTGGATAAGGTTGGATGCGAATATCCCAGACCCTCGGTGTGACGCCTGGAAACAAGAAATAAGAAATGAGTTGTAGCTGATGGTAAGCAGCGTGTTTGAGTTCTGATTCGCACTTGTTGCCAAGCGGTCAACAAAATGTGTAAGACTGTAACCAACGAAGCTTCGAAGGTTGGGTATCGCATCGCATATCACAGTATGGAACACATCCGGCGAGTATAAGCTGGTGAACATCATGCAAACAAATTTTTGAGCTGACAGGTAAGCAAGTGCGCGGCCAACATCTTTTCTCCGTGAGCAAGTTCTACCGGGCTGTCTGCTCTAGATAGCAGAAAGATGTTACAAAAGCAACGGGCCTACCTCTGGACAGGGACAGTCTGCTAGATCGTGACCCTCCAGCAGTTCTTCATTATCTTCCTTAGGAGGCATCCTTATCGTCAAACAAAACTTTTACACAAAATGCGGACGACGAGAGAGAGGTGGATGCTAAGGCCGTGTGAGAGTTACTGGATGATAACACTTGACCAGCTCGACTGAAGATAAATAATCAGCATATCCATAGAGTGAATAATAAGTTGTTGGTTGAATTCTACTGTAGATATACTGTATATACGATCGTATATGTATATGACAATGTTCAACAGAAGAAATCTGAGTGGAAAAAGCACACAACAGAAACTTTTAAATCCTTCGATTTTTGAAGACGCATGCAGGCTTTGGCGTGTCGTGTCATGTCACGCAGACCGATATGATTAATTCATAATTATAGTTTAGCTTTGCTCAGCTCGAGCCGGGTGCAGTCGTAAAAGTGAAGTATGTCATAGTTTATATTTTTTAAATACCTCATCGTACGCATCCATCTCTCTGTAGCTCAGTTGGTAGAGCGGGGGACTGTAGAACTCATTTGTGAAGATATCCCTAGGTCACTGGTTCGATTCCGGTCGGAGAGATTTGCACTCATAGCTCAGTTGGTTAGAGCACCCGTTTAGTAAGCGGGAGGTCCCGAGTTCGACTCTCGGTGCGTGCAATTTTTTCCTCCAAGCTATTTTTTTCTCCACGATCTGAAAACTCCTAAACTGAGGTTTTCTGATCAGCTGCTCTACGGCGTACAGTGCATGCATCACTGAACTAATACGTTCGAGGTAAGAGATTGGTATTAGTTCAGTGCTAGTATTAGTTGAGTGATTAAACTAATCAATTATTAGTTTAATCATTGAACACTAATTGATGGGAACGGAGATATATATATGATAATGTAACTTATATATATCACGGTCCCCGAACGAACGAAGCTGGACAGCGGAGGTCCCGGAGGTCACAACAAACTAAGATGAGATAATAAAATACTTAGGTTGTTTTATTATCGCAGAGCGAAACGAACACACGGACAGGCAAGATGCAAGTGACACCACAGGGCGAGGGGTGACACAGGAAGAGACAGTCACCCCCAATTTATGGGGGGGCAAAAGTCTGTCTCCCCGTGACACCACCTCACCCCGAAGGCGTGAGGTGCCACGACGCAAGCTGGCCAAGGCGGTCCTAACATCCTACGGCTGGCCATCGCTGGTCTCAAGATGCATGCTCTAGGGGCTTACGCCGGTAGGCTATTTAATTTAGAATATTTTTTCATAATGTTAGAATAACCCATTTTCATCGTTAATTTAGAATAAGTTTTCTTTATGTCATCCGGCTATGACCGGTGTATGCATCCCTGACGCTGTACTGTGTCACCTGTTGAGCTATCCCCATGCCTGATGCCATGCGAAATATTACACTGAAGAGTTGTCTTGCCGTGATGTCCATATGTCCGAATGGAACCAAAAACCGTTCGATTAAAATCGAACGGTTTTTGGTTCCATTCGGAAAGATTCACGGCCGTGAATCTAAAAGTCACGGCCGTGAATAACGACTCTTTACGCATAATGACTTTTATTATTTGCCATCTTTGCCACAATAGACACTCACGGCGTGTTCTGCTTGAAAAAAAGTAAGTAACTTGAAGCCTTGAGCTTCAAGTTACTGAAAGATATGTATCTTGGCAGTATGTGTGCCAAGTTTCGTGCGTTAGGACGCACGGGAAGCCCTCGGCTGTTTGGCATCTTTGGGTTTGGGTGTCACGTTCGAACCCAAACCCAAAGCATCTGCCTTAGAAATAGATTGCGCGTTTCGCGCACAAGTAACTTGAAGCCTTGAGCTTCTGGTAACTTAAATATATGTACCATGGTAGTATTCGCGCCAAGTTTCGTGCTCTAGGACGCACGGGAAGCCCTCGGCTGTTTGGCATCTTTGGGTTTGGGTGCACGTTCGAACCCAAACCCAAAGCATCTGCCTTAGAAATAGATTGCGCGTTTCGCGCACAAGTAACTTGAAGCCTTGAGCTTCTGGTAACTTAAAGATATGTATCTTGGCAGTATGTGTGCCAAGTTTCGTGCTCTAGGACGCACGGGAAGCCCTCGGCTGTTTGGCATCTTTGGGTTTGGGTGTCACGTTCGAACCCAAACCCAAAACATCTGCCTTAGAAATAATTGCGCGTTTCGCGCACAAGTAACTTGAAGCCTTGAGCTTCTGGTAACTTAAATATATGTACCATGGTAGTATTCGTGCCAAGTTTCGTGCGTTAGGACGCACGGGAAGCCCTCGGCTGTTTGGCATCTTTGGGTTTGGGTGCCACGTTCGAACCCAAACCCAAAGCATCTGCCTTAGAAATAGATTGCGCGTTTCGCGCACAAGTAACTTGAAGCCTTGAGCTTCTGGTAACTTAAATATATGTATCTTGGCAGTATTCGTGCCAAGTTTCGTGCTCTAGGACGCACGGGAAGCCCTCGGCTGTTTGGCATCTTTGGGTTTGGGTGCACGTTCGAACCCAAACCCAAAACATCTGCCTTAGAAATAGATTGCGCGTTTCGCGCACAAGTAACTTGAAGCCTTGAGCTTCTGGTAACTTAAATATATGTACCATGGTAGTATTCGTGCCAAGTTTCGTGCGTTAGGACGCACGGGAAGCCCTCGGCTGTTTGGCATCTTTGGGTTTGGGTGTCACCTTCGAACCCAAACCCAAAGGCAAAGGCATAGGACAGTTTCGTAGATTCTGTCCCGATGCCTTTGCAACCTCGCTTGCTAACTCATATTACAATGAATATTCAACATTCAAGCGTTGGATACCCCACGCCAACGGGAAGCGCTCGGCTGATTTGTTATTTGGGTATGCGCACCCAAATGACAAAAAACGCATCTTTGAAACTCGTTAGTTTCAAAGATGCGTGGCCGATGCCTTCGTGCTTATGTGTGTTAATCCATATGAAATATTCCATGGAATAAATGTGAATATCCCGCACAAACGGGAAGCGCTCGGCCGTTTTGTAAAAGTAGGGTGCACCCAAAATACAAAACGCATCTTTGAAACTCGGAAGTTTCAAAGATGCTTGCCGGTCGCGTGCAGCGGTAAAAGGCAAGTCAAAGGGTTTAGGATCTAGAAGAAGTACAGGGGCCTTTTTTCCAAGCAGGACACGCCGTGAGTGTCTATTACAACGGCGCCCACCATTATCACAAGCGAGACAAACCTTCTTAAAGCTTTTTGGAGGCTTCCTCATGATGGCACCAGCGGGAACGAGAGCGTTTGACCTGTGTGCACATTATTTGAACACGAGTCGTGAAAAGGACCACCGGTCATAGCCGGATGACATCAAGAAAACTTATTCTAAATTAACGATGAAAACGGGTTATTGTAAATTTATGAAAACTTATTCTATATTAATTATTTTTCCGCTTACGCCCATGCACGTGCTGCGGGGATGTCTACTCCCGCAGGCCTACAAAGGCTACTAGGCTCCAACGTGCGAGGGTGGATGGCGGCGGAATCCTCGATCATGGATGGAGTCGAGCGCCGCCGGGATGTCGTCAACCAATGCCCACGCGGTGCAGCGCCATGATGCATGGCACCACCTGAGCGAGTGCGGGGACGAGGACACCCAGAGGGGGGCGAAGGTGGAAAATGCGGCGTGTTCCTACTAAGCTGCACACGAGTGCGAAAGCAGAGAGGAGAATCGGTGGGATGGGTTTCGTAGCACCACCACACGCCACCACGCAGGCAGTGGCCAAGGGGCACGCAGGGTGGAGGGGAGAGTGGAGGCCGCTGCGGACGCAACTCGGTGTGGTCAGAGTTCTCGTCATTGGCGAAGGCGATGGACTCGCGATGTTGGTGTCTGGCGCATAAGCACCACCAGACACCACCAGACCATAGCCAGGGGTAAGATGATGTCGACGTAGTCGGAGATACGCCACCACTGAACGCATAGCGGCCATACGCGCATGCTGACGTACGGTGGACATGGGTGCAGACCGCAGGCTGCAGAATTCTGCGAGGGAAAGATAGGGTTTCAAGGCGAAACTCCAACTTTTCGTAAAATTGACAATTTCAAGTGATGAAAAGGTCAAATTGGGGTAGATTTTGACGCTGAAAACGGCGGTCGCGTCAGAAACGTCGTGCGGTAAGCCAATTTTGCTGCAGTTGAGGTGCTGCTGGCCAAAGTGTAAAGCAGAATCACGTGATACGTTGTTCGCGACACTGAACACATGTCGAAAAAAAATGAAGAAGCGAATGCCGCTCAAAGCCCGCCGTAGAAGTCAAGCATGTGGTGAATTCTACTCGAACAAGATGTGGCTTGACGCGCTCAAGGTCGTCGTCAAAGCAAAACGTCGTTGATGTCGCGATGTCGTCGTTGGACGTGCAGATGCCGCACGCGAAGTCCGGGAACTGGTTCCGTTCCGGGGAGACGACCGGTGCTTCTGGAGACACGCGGAGTCAGATGCGTCGGTGAGCAATGCGCTCAGCCGGGTGTGAGTAGCTTGTTCCGCTACGATAACCGCTTGTTCCGCGGGATCAAAGTAAGATGAAACCTGAAACCACCACTGAACAGTGGTGAGGCCATAACCTGATGGGAACGGAGATATATATATGATAATGTAACTGCTGAAATCTGTATAGGCAGCCCTGACCGGGAGTCCCGGTGCAGGCCCCTATGACAGATTCCTAGGTAGCCAACACTGGACCGTGACTGATCCGTAAGCCTGTGCTGTGACACACCGAGTGTCACAGGTAGCTAGACTCGAGACCGTTCCGACTCCGTGACCGTTCCGGGTATATCTAGCTTAGGGTTTATTTCTTATACGAGTTTATCTATATTGGTTCACTGACTGTCTGATATCTTGAACCGGGATATTCCAGTAGGTCGTGGACCCATTCCACGCTATATTCCACAGCTAATTTGGCCATGATTGGCTAAAATAGCCGCTTTGAGAGGTGGTGCGCAACGGCGCGTTTGGGTACGAGTGGGAAGTTTGAGATGAGCAATTTGTAAGTGCGTCTTTGAGCCGCCGCTATGGGGATTCGACCTGGACCGGGCTTCGTTGGCGCAATGTCCTTTTACGGTATAGTTCTTGCCTTGGCCCAGCATGCTACCGCTTCTTGGGTTGGTGTCTGCAGCACCTTCGACCTCGACGACGTCTTCCAGTGCCCCTCGCTCGCATGGCTCTACCGCTCCTTACGTAACTGTGGCGTCGCATTTTCCCCACGCCATTACCCTTACGCGCCCCAGCGTACCACCTCCCATCAGGCTTTCAGAGATATGGTTGTTCACACACGTGCGAAGAGGTCCCTCACGAGGGACTCCGACATTGACGCCTCGTTGAGGCTGACGGACGCGGTTCGCAACACGCCGACGGCTAGATCACCGGCTGTTACGAACCCCGACCCTACTTCCAACACCGACGCCGACGTTGCGACGAGGAAGTACCTGCAGGAGCAGTCCAAGCTTGTGGACGAGGTCTACAAGGGGCGGCTCCATCGGACATGGGCCAAGGGTATCCGCGAGGATATCCTTGGCGACAAGAAGCATTATTTCAGCGGCACGACTGACGCGGGTCTCCTCTCCGACGTGGTGGTTCAGCTACGTACGGAGTTTGAGTCCGCTGGGCTGGACCTCGTCTCGTTCGACCTTGACGACCCCCAGGCTCTGGTGGTGAGCAAGGTGAACGCCCTGCTGTACGACGTGCTTGGGCTTATCATCGAGAAGCACAGCAACGCCCACGTCTGGCTTGCGGGTACGGACGCGTCTGCCGACCGAGATGGACGGCGTGCGCTGGTGGACATCGTGAAGCGCAGCGTACCGGTGGCGTTGCGGGAGTCCTTTCAGCAGGAGCATGCCGCGCTTGGTTATCCCGCGAACGTTGACCCGCAGCCGATTTTGGCTCGGGAACAACGTTTGGTGCGGGATAACAAGGCGGCCGATTGGACACCCACCGAGGCCACCAGGAAGCTCAGCCTGTACAGCAGGCTTGACCCGGTGTTCTACGCCGCGGTCAAGGTGCGTTACCCCATGGTGGCCGACCTCGCGTCGGTTTCCCTTGTGGCCTTACGCTCTTTGGTCGTCGAGATTTACCAGGCATGGGCGCAGACGGACGTCGGGAAGGCCTTCCTGGCCAAGCCCGCAGGTGGTGGCACGTCGGCCCTGCTCACCAGCGGCGAGCACCAGGCGCTGCTTGACAAGATCAACGAGCTGACCGCGCTGGTTCAGCAAGGGTACGAGGCGGCTCCGCCGGTGGTGCAGCGGCAGCGGGACCCGCCGCAGCGGCAGCACGGACAGCGCCGGCAGCAGCAGCAGCGCGGGCAGTCGCAGAGGGGCTTCCGCATGGGGGTCCAATCCCCACCGGCAGTGGGCTACGATCGTGACGAGCAGCGGGCGAAGCCGCTGTGTACCCGTTGCAAGAAGACTG
This sequence comes from Cymbomonas tetramitiformis, assembly GCA_001247695.2. Lineage (NCBI taxonomy): Eukaryota > Viridiplantae > Chlorophyta > Pyramimonadophyceae > Pyramimonadales > Pyramimonadaceae > Cymbomonas > Cymbomonas tetramitiformis. The sequence continues at coordinate 9,645 of LGRX02016373.1, forward strand.
GTAAGGATCTTTACCACTTCTACCGCGACTGCCCTCTCGGCGGTCGCCAACATTCCCCTACTTCCGCCGCGGCTTTCTGCGTACCCATCGACGAGGAGGATGCGGAGGGAGTCCATGCGCTAGCCATGTGTGCTCTCTTCCAGGAGGCGGCAGATGATGGTGCTGAGGCTTTTGCCCGCGCGGCGACGGCGTACGGTCCGCCAGCGGTGTTGTGCGGAGGTGTTGTGGGGGGCATCGACGTGTCAGCCTACGGCTTCTCCGTTAACGCGGTGACGCCGGTGATGGCGGGGACGTCCGGTGACGACATCCTGCAGCGGCTGGACGACCTCGCGGCGGAGGTCAACGCGGCGGTAGAGCCTAAGGTACATTATACTCACGCCTCTTTCCCGCCACCTGGGGGCATTGCGACGCAGGCTTCGGCTCTGGTGTGTGACGCTGCAGGCGCAGGCATCACACCGGAGGAGCAGGTTCCGGCAGGTGGTGCGGCGGCATCGGCGTCCGCCGTGCCGGCCCCTGCTATGCCTGTCTTGGAGAATGAGACAGAGCTCCTGGAGCTCTACGGCTACGGCCCGCCCGTGTCCCTTCAATCGACGCGGGTAACCACCACGGAGAGGTCGGGCGGTGAATTCGCGGGCGGGGTTGTGGAGATTGTCAACCACGCCGCGGTTGCGCCGGTTGACTTGACCGGCTACGACACCGACGACTACGAGGATTTTGCAGACGGCAGCTTCGCCGTCAAGCCGCGGGCTCCGGCCATCTCGGCCAATCATGCGTCAGAGCCCGCGGCCCACGTGCCTGGGTCTGGTGGTGCTTCCCGCACCTACGGATGTGGCAAGCCGCCATGGGGCTTCCCCGCACACGCGGGCCCGTGGGGGTTTCCTTACTTTATCTCCCTCATTCTTTTCATCTCGATCATGGGTGTGGGGGCTGCCGCCTACACGGCGGCCAATGACATCGGCTCTGTGCAGGTATCGGGTCGGGCTGCACCGCAGCCTGTGCTGTGCAGGGGGATTTATGCATCTACACTGGTATATCCGAGCTGGACCCCGTCACTCTGGATGCAGTACTGCACTCCCTGGGTGCTGCGACGGTGGCTCACCGGCCGCCTGACCCACTGGAGAGCAGTGCTGCAGGCTACTACCGTGTACATTGTGGTGACGGTGCTCCTCTGAACTTTGACCCCGAGTAGTTTCCCTTCTGGCTCTGGCAGTACACCACTCTGGTGGTGTGCTGAGATGTACTTTGACCTCAACGTGGTCTTCAATTTGGTTTATGCTTTGCTTTGACATCTACAATCTTCAATCTGGTTTGCTTACACAGTGCCTTTCAGTTGTTTAGCGGGAGCTCCTTACCCGTAGGTTTCTGCACTTGTGCTAGCTAGAGGGTTTCAATTTGTGTATCAGAATAGCACAGTTGGATTAGCAGTTAGGTTTGTCACCCTAGCTCCTACCCTAACTTATCTTAACTTCTCTGACTTACCTGTCAGTCACCACCCACAGTGCTGGGGTGGTGTGCTGAAATCTGTATAGGCAGCCCTGACCGGGAGTCCCGGTGCAGGCCCCTATGACAGATTCCTAGGTAGCCAACACTGGACCGTGACTGATCCGTAAGCCTGTGCTGTGACACACCGAGTGTCACAGGTAGCTAGACTCGAGACCGTTCCGACTCCGTGACCGTTCCGGGTATATCTAGCTTAGGGTTTATTTCTTATACGAGTTTATCTATATTGGTTCACTGACTGTCTGATATCTTGAACCGGGATATTCCAGTAGTAACTTATATATATCACGGTCCCCGAACGAACGAAGCTGGACAGCGGAGGTCCCGGAGGTCACAACAAACTAAGATGAGATAATAAAATACTTAGGTTGTTTTATTATCGCAGAGCGAAACGAACACACGGACAGGCAAGATGCAAGTGACACCACAAGGCGAGGGGTGACACAGGAAGAGACAGTCACCCCCAATTTATGGGGGGGCAAAAGTCTGTCTCCCCGTAATGGGGAAACAGAAACTGTAACGCTAGTCCGAGAAGCCCGAAAGAGGGGTGAGCCAGGCCGGGATCGAGCCCGTGACCTCTCGCATACCGGACGAGCGCTCTGCCGTTGAGCTACTCTGGCTGTTGATGGCAATCCTGGTGTGGTACAGAGTACTGAGTCCCCACAGTGCCACGTAGGCGGCGAAGAGTGACAAACGAAGGAACGCTCTGTTTTTTCCCCAATCTGCCGTTGTCGGTACCCCGCTGGATCCGCGGGGCACGCGGCTGGTCCCGCCGCGACTGTTGGGGGAAATAATTGCGTTCCCCATGACACAACCTCACTCTGAAGTGTCTACGTGGCACAACCACACAACCGCGATGCGCAGTGGAAGCGTGGTGGGCCCATAACTTAATGGGGAAACAGAAACTGTAACCTAAGCCGGCGTAAACCCGTAACCGGTTTTAACCGCGACGATCAAAACAAGTTTTAACCAGGGTTTTAACCCGGTGAAATCCCGAGCGTGGGTTGCTCCCTTTAATAGCGAATATTGCCGAATTGAGGACATTATTTCGGCAGCCCGATATTTGGCAAAGTTCTGCGGCCAGGCGGTTAGTAGAGGTTACCTCTCGAGCATTCCTTTCTTACAACATAACTGACTTTGCAGATATAATAGATATACACCGGCAGTGGTAGGACACTCAGTGGAAGGCAAAAGATAGCATAATAAAATACGATAGGTGTTTTATTAGGGGTTCGCTTTGCCGAAGTGAGCTGCCGAAAGGAACGGGTCCATCGAACCGTGACAACGGAACCGCAGGTGACAATCACAGTGAGGGGGAACACGCAAGGGGCATCACTGATTGTCAGAGTGACACAAAGTCATGCCCGGCATGACTCTCGTCAGCTCCAAAAAAATGTAGTTCACTGTGCCACCATCAGGGTCGTCTAAATCCGAGGAAAGTTTCGCATGGTGGTATGGTAGAGTGACCCAGGAAACCAGCATCACAATCACCACCAGGTCTACTCCCGTCGTCAAGTACATACGAGTATATAAAAAATCCACTGTAACATTATGTTTATTTATTGAGTCTCAAGTCCTCAAGTATGGTAAAGGTCCTTAAGTATGCTAACCCGCAACCGGTTTTAACCGCGGCGGTCATAAAAGGTTTAAACCGGGGTTTTAACCGCAGGTGCTCCGGGTTTATGCCGGCTTAGACTGTAACGCTAGTCCAGAAGCCCGAAAGAGGGGTGAGCCAGGCCGGGATCGAGCCCGTGACCTCTCGCATACCGGACGAGCGCTCTGCCGTTGAGCTACTCTGGCTGTTGATGGCAATCCTGGTGCGGTACAGAGTACTGAGTCCCCACAGTGCCACGTAGGCGGCGAAGAGTGACACACGAAGGAACGCTCGGTTTTCCCCCCAATCTGCTGCTGGAATTGACGCTACGACTAGTTCGTACAGTCTAGTGTCATTCCTGTATGTCATCTTCGGTGGTCAGCCTGTGTCACTCATCTCGGGTATATATCGTTTGTATATCCGAGTTTAGTGATCCGTTGTTTCACCGTCGGCAGCGGGTCCCCACGGCCTGAGCTGCTGTTTCCAGCAGGTTATGGGCCCACCACGCTTCCACCACGCTTCCACGCTTCCAGCATCTGCCGTTGTCGGTACCCCGCTGGATCCGCGGGGCACGCGGCTGGTCCCGCCGCGACTGTTGGGGGAAATAATTGCGTTCCCCATGACTAATATGTATTAGTTCAATGACTGAACTAATAATTTATTAGTTCAATCATTGATCGTGTAATAGTTTATTACTTTGGGCATTGAACTAAATTGACACGTGCGGTGAGATGTAATATTGCGGTGAGATGCAGTAACGCGGTGAGATGTAATATTCCGGTGAGATGTGATAACGCGGTGAGATGTAATATGCCGGTGATATGTAGCCCTGCAGTACTTTTACTCATCTCGTCACGGGCAGGTCGGGCAGGAACAAGGAAGGCCCAGATTCTATAGTATTCTCTATAGCAACGGAATGAAATAAACACCCCACGCCACAGTTTTCAAGAATGTTGTGAATGCACATTCACTACAGTAGGGTTATGTATTCACATGGCATTCAATTTTGCTATTTGCTTACAAAATATGTATGCATCTAATTATTCCATGTGATCAGCATCCTCCTCATCAAAATCAACCAGATCCTCAATCTCTTCCTCCATCAACCTGGCACCGTCACCCTGGTGTGGTGCTCCTGTAGGCCACCGTTCTTCTCTGAAGCCCATGTTAGAATGGATTGTTTACGAGCCTCAAACGATAAAGCTGTGTGTTTCAAGCCCTTACAAGACGTGCCAGGCACTCGCCCGCGACCCATGACGACGGGTGAAAGTTTATGAAGGAATTAAAGAAAGCAACGCAATATTGACGCTTGAAATCTGGCGGCAGGGTTGCGGCTGACATCCATCCCGCGATTTCGACACGTGGAACTAATAAGTTATTAGTTCAGTGCACTGAACTAATAATTTATTAGTATCAATAACATTTATTAGTTCAACGGGAACTAATAAGTTATTAGTTCAGTGCACTGAACTAATAATTTATTAGTTCTCACTGAACTAATAAAGTATTAGTTCAGTGATATTTTTTAAATTAAGGGTAGGGTGCCACCAAGGAACCAAACCATTTTTCTGGAATTAAATTTCATAACAAAATCCATATTTAATCGATACATAAAGTAACTAACTTTCAAAAATTCTTAGAGGCGAATTTTGCAACATGACCCCCTATTTTTATTGGTTAGGATCCAAGAATGGTGAGTCAACGTGATATAAAAAAAACCTCAGGAAAAGTTATCACGTCATTTTCGAGAAATATTTTTTATAAAATCAAATAGTGATAATTTAGTATATGCAACCGATACATAAATTCTAAAAATAAATCTACAAGATAACTTTGCCTGAGGTTTTTTTTATACCACATTAACTCACCATTCTTGGATCCTAGCCAATAAAAATAGGGGGTCATGTTGCGATTTTTGACGCTATAAATTTATAAAGATGGCATGTTCACAATAGAATTTTAATTATGTTAAATATGGAAATTGTTATCAATATTTTTTAATTCGTGGGAAGCTGGCACCCTACCCTTAATAATTAATTAGTTCAGTGATTATTGGTGGATGCACAGATTCGCGTATTAGTTCAGTGCTATATTAGTTCAGTACTTATTAGTTCAGTGATGCATGCACTGTATTAAGATCTGTAGGGGTGCCCAACGAAAGTTGAGCCGTCCAATGCTTTTAGATCGGGAACATCGGAAGGTCCAAAGAGATTCCTGGGGAGCGACAAAGGAATGCATCGTATTTTGATCTCTGGAATCGTACATGGACTGTCAGATTCGGAAAATTGCCACTGTTAAAAATAAACGGACCAGTTCAAGTTGTGCAGCTCTAATGATCTGAAGGTTTCTGGTTTGGAAGTAGTTGTGCAGACCGGCGCATCGTCGCGGCCGTGTCGCGACGCGACGTCACGTGGTGATCTCGGCGTGCACCCCGCGACTGGAACCGTTACCCTATACCCCTCGTCTGGTGACCTCTTCCCGTCTTCGGTCTTCCTCGCGTCGGCAAGAAACTCCAAAGTTGAAAGTCCCCAAACGGTATAGTTTCGAAATAACGCAATCGAATGGAAGAGATTTCATATTTGAGCACAGTCCTTACATAAAAAGAAGCAGACGAGAGACAGAGATAGAGACAAAGATGATACAGAACGAAAGTCGATGAGATGATTAGAAATATGAGGCTATAACTCATCGGATTTCTGGGTATGGGATATGGCCCCGGGGTCCAAGATATCGAGCTCTGCCAGTGCCTGTGGTGCAAACTTGTGTCTCGACTTTCATCAACAGAAAATCAACCAACTGATGTCCTCTCAAGAAGTCTCGCGGCCTCATTCGCTTTCATAATTTGATTTATAAGCCCCGAACAATGCAGTCGCCAGCACATAATTTATGGAGGTGTTATGTGAGAACTTTCATAGTACAATTACTTGCATCCGTAGCTGTCTCCATGGCAATAGGATTCGTGCTATTGAAAGTTCATCCCGAAGGAGAGACTGCGGATAGATTATCTTCGCCATTCCGGGATCACCTTGACACTGTTAACAAACTTTTGACGAATTTGCCCTTGAGGTTGGCTGCAAGAGCAAGAGTGCAACTTGAACAAGAATCGCTCAGGGAAGTGTGTCCCCCTGCTTTGAGAAATGAAACCAGCTCTCACTTCAACTGCTACGATTATTACAGCGGAATTTGTCATCCATCTTGTGCTTGCTGTCGTTCGAACGCTTGCTACTGTGGAGAAGATATAACGACTTTGCCAGGTAACCCGAAATGTCCCGAGCAGCTATACTTCCATCATTATCCTTAATTGTTTCTTACTTGGCTGCACTGCGAGATATTTTTGGTTTTCAGAGTCATTAGTTCGGGCCAGTTATGCCCGCAGTTTCAAGTTCAGGGCTGGAGAGGCTATCGAACTGAAACTCTTCATTGAAGTCCTCGCGATTCCATAAAATATTTGTTCAAAGCTCAGAAATATCGTACACTCGCAGCCTGCGACTTTACAGCCAAAATAAGTCGGTGCATTATGACAATCTGCCGTATACTTTGGGGGACCGAACTTTGCAACAGAATTTTCATACCTCCCTTTAAATAATACGAGATGTGAAGACGCATACCTCGTGAGCAAGCAGTTATATGACGTGACCTTCTCCGAATGTCAAGGCTCTTGCACCTTCGATGTCAACTGCGCCTACTTCATGCATGCAGCAGGAACCTGTTTCAAGCACAGTTTCTCCTGTTCCCAATACACAAGTGTTGGTTTTGTCACTCATAAAAAAGGTGCGAGATCGCGGCCAATGCTGTTGTAGATGATGACTCCTATGGAATGTGCTTCAGAGCCAAAATTTGAAAAGAAGCTCAGAGCTTTTGAGCAAATCACTATTCATGTGACGGAAAATGTGACGTGCATAATTATACTGCATGGGTCACTGAACTTCGCACCTCGATCTGAGTTATTGAATCTGTGATAAACTTTTGCAGTACCACCACAGGCAGACCCTGGGAGCCAAGGCCGAGGTCGTGGCTATAAATGCCAAAAGGGAAATGCTACAGTGCCTCCGAGAATGCCTGACAGTGGCGTCGGATCATTACTGGAAACACTTACGATGCGAAGTGTTGACTCTTGTGCGACTGCATGTGATTCTACTTCTTCGTGTTCAGCTTTCGAGTTTCCTATTCAAATTCGACGAACTGGCACAGAAACTTCTGAGTTGTCGGGCTCTTGTCAACTGCATCGATATGAATACAGTTATGACAGTAAACCCGAACCTGACGGCGAACCAGTGACAGGCAGCCTTGAGCAAGAGAAGTGGCTCTGTAACATGTTTTTTGTCCAACCTCTTAAAGGTAAATTTCTTTTGCTCTTCACATCTCTTTGCCCAGGCACACTGCATAGCATTTCACTGAAAATAGCTTTCTTCTTACATGCTTTTAAGTGTGTGAGAGAAAATCTCTTTTTGGAATGTTTTTTCTCAGCTTCTCTGATTTACAGCTTCACATGTTGTTTAGGCTGATAACACACAGCTTCTAAGGCAAAATGTTTAGAGTCTTCTGGGTTGGGTGGGTTGGGACTCCATGGCAAAAGAACTGAGCTGCGGATTCCAACGGATGGAACTCCTAAATACTGTCGGCTTCAGATATAAATCCCCGGCGCTTTTAATCTGACGGCTCAGGATACTCTGATCGATCTACCGGTACAAAAGCCTCTAGAAATTCCGCAGGCTACAATCAAATACCAGCTCTATCTTTGACAAGATTCTTCAACCTTCTCAGTTGTGTCTCAGTGGTGACAGCCGCCGGTGTCCTAGCAGTCACACCTCAACAAGTTTGCAACGCATTATTGCTGTCAGTTAAGCGCAACCTTGGGTCATCTATCTGAAAAGCATGCCGCACTTTTTGCCGAGTCTAGGTGACCGCCGGCGGACTTTAAAACAAACGTTCAAAGCTTCCAAGCGTCTTAGGAGTCCGCAAACATGTCAAAGGCAAATCTTTCAAAACTATCTGACGCAGGGTTATTGAAAAATCAAAAGCGTGAAGTCAGTATGTTCATTTGAGTACAAACATATTATTGATATATTGATACAAGTTGCATGATATCTGGACACGAACGTAAGCAGCATTATACAGTACATCCCAATTTGACTTGCTCAATTTCTCTTTTGCTCAAATCCTCATTTTCCAAAGGCAGGCACTGCAATACATTTCATTAAAATGATTTTGTAAAGTGATTAAAATGCATAAAATGCTTTTTGAATGCTTTCTAAATTCTAAAATTTGATGAATGTCCAGACTGTGTGTGCCAGTCACCAAAAGGAAACGGAGTGCCTGGGTCGGGAGCGGTGGGAAGAGCAAAAGGAACAGAGCTGAACAAGCGTGTCGCTTCGTGGCTACTTGTACATCATGTTTGTGTCACGGAGCTTGCTACATGTGTCATTCAGCTCTAGTGCAGCAGGAGTCGCGGATTCTGAAAGTCTGAAACCACAAAAATTCTGTTGCACTCCAGTTTGAACATTTCTTTTTTGCTCGAATCCGCGTTTGCCATGATACCCGAGATGAAAACAGTGAGGCACACGAAAGAATTCTGAAACTCTGTCGCTGTGACTATGTTAACCAAGGGAAGTAGTGGTCCATGTCTGCGTCCCTTAGAGCTGTCGGGTCAATGTAGTGTTGTAATGCAGAAGAGAACTGTGACCAGCCTCCAAAAAACCACACCTTCTCCATTGTCACACTCACAGCTCTAGCACACGTCGTGGCACCCTTCCGAGTGTTGTGTGCAGAAAAATGACCAACTTTTGCAGGTCTGCAGTCCAACTCACTGAGAGCCAGACCAATCCACTCATTAGCAACTGAAGCCTTGAAGTTCTTCGGGTCCTCGGGTAGCAACCAGTAGGCATCCGGTTGAGTCCTCGTAGATCTGCTCCAAGCTGCATCACGGTGCACTTCCCAGTGCAACACCAGCTCTCTCAACAGAGCAACTCCTCTCCAGGGAATGCACGAGCGCCTCTTCACCCGGTGGTGCCGTCGTCCTTTCTCCCTAAGGAGAACCACAGAAAAATCACTGTCACCACATTGTACATGCTGCCGCGACAACGATGTCCCCGTGTCTGGTCGGCCAAAGGTCACAAAGGCGATGCCCACGTAGGCGAAGGCCCGCAGTAACAGTAGATAGATCCTCTGAAGACTGCGGCGAGCGGCGTCCAGTTCAGAGCCGCCTCGTGCGCACGCCGTACGTGTCCTGACGGCAACCAAGTCCGCTGAGTCTCGATGTTGTCCTCCCGAACTGCCAGCTCCGCTTGGATGGTCGCCATCCCTTTCACAGCTCGGGTCACAGCACGACCCTTCGCTGGTGGCTGGTCCAGGTTATCTCAGATCCTCGTGGCAATTGTTGATGGCGGCGACAAGTACGGCTGTAAGGAAGCTGATTTGACGCCCCCGTCGTCCAACACGGAGGCGATGTACAGCAACACAGTTGCTTCTGTCGCTGGTAGCCACGGACGCCGGTGCTGCTTACAAAAACGAATGAAGCTCCGCGCCTTCGGTCCGTAGTTGTTCAGCGTCGTGTCCAACAGTGATCTTTGTTGCATCTTCACTGCCAGGTCTGTGAATCGGGACTGTCCCAACTCACTCCTCCACCGCTTATAAAGTGAGCGCGTGAGGAAGTTTTCCACTGCTCCACCGCGCTTGTTCTCCTTGTAGTCGCCTCAGCAGTTGATATTCTCGCCGTTCAGGTCCGTTGTCTTGTCCGTCAGCTCCGACACATCCGAGCTGCAAATAATCTTGAAGTTCTCCTCAGACAGGTCAAGAGTTTCCTGGTCGCCATCGTCGTACAGCACGTGCGCCTTACCGTTCTCGTTGAACTCCTTCACCACACCCGGGTGGAAACAGTCATCGTCCTTCCAGAACACCTCGATTCTTGAGCCCACGGTCACCTTGCTTGCTGTCGTACACGTCGATGAACTCCTGCGCACTTCAGCCGCGTAGTAGCTCACGGGCAAGCCTCGATGAAGAACATTACAACGTCCAAGCAGCTCGGACCCTCCCAGCCTGCTCGGAGTGAACAGGTCCCTGCGCCTCGGCATGATCACCACCTCGGTCTCCAGTGCTTCCAGCTCCCTGAACCTGGCCTGGCCTGACCAATACGGGGCCACCACCGTCGCTGCAGCCCCTTCCTCCCGCAGCTTGTGCGCCACTTCGTCCAGCAACGTCCACTGGGGGTTCACCCAATTGTTCTTCCCCCGCAAGTCGTACAGAGAGTCCACACCCTCGCACCGAGGGTCTTTCCATGCAGCGTAGTACTGAGGAAGCTGCACGGAGATCTCGGAAGCGAACCGGTCCACCGTGAAGGGGCCCCACTGCTCACTGGCCCACTCAAACCACTTCCGATTGAGTCTCAAGTCGTCGAGATCCTCGCAACGAGAAAGGTTGTCGGCCCACATGTTGGCCTTGCTGCGGATGTAACGAGCTTGAAGCTCAATGTTGTGCAAGTCAAGGAGCAACCAGAGTTTCCGCATCGATCCTCCTCATCAAGTGCGGGTTTTTGGAGGTGAAGTGCGAGAACATCGCCACCACTGCCTGGTTGTCGCAGTAACTCTCAGTCGCTCTTCAACTCCTTCAGAAACGCTTGCACGGTCTTGTACACGGCCTCTTGCTCTAGGTGCGTGATGTGCCAGTTCCTCATCTCGTCTGGCCGGAAACCTCTCGCCGGGTACTTGAGGTTCAGCACGCCTCCCCTGAAGAATCTGTGCGCAGCTTCGCTCTCGTAGGGGATCTCCAGATCTCCAGATCTTGCGTCCGTTCCACATGCTCCACATCACAAGCAGACTGACCCACCATTGTAAGTTCACTTGAGCTGCACGATAAATCTTCACCTTTGCTCCCCAGTTGCGTTTCTCCGCCATTACGAAGTAGAGCTCCCGCAGGTAGAGTCGCGCCGCTGGCACAGCGAGGTACACCGATTGACACAGTCCCGTGAAAGCTGCCAGTCTCCTTGCAGCGATCCACCGCCGATTCCTCGCTGCGTCGCACAGAATCTCCTTCACCTTGACGTGGATTTTGTGTACCCATCGTTCTGTCACACAAAATTGACCCAGCTTCAAGTCCACCTCCTAACCGAGGTGCTTTACCACTTGAACTGGCTCCCATTGCCCCTTCTTCTCGTTCCGATGTAAACCGAGACGATGAAGCACGAGTTGGATTTTTTCTTGTCGTAGAAAGCCTTCTCGCTGAGAGTCGACTAGCACCCAAAAAATGTCCATGTACGGCAGTACGCGCATCGCGTTGTGCTGGTTCGCGTCCCCGCCCGCGCCTCCTGCTCTGCGACGGACTGACCACCGCTGTCGTACTACGGAACCGTCCCGTAGCTTCCTGATCTCCCTGCGATCGTCTGCTGCTTGCGGAGAACGAAGGGCCTCCACCATCACACGGACGAACTTGCAGAACACCCTCGGCGCGTCGCTCCACCTGAACGAAATCGCCGAGCATTGAAACAGCTCTCCCTGCAGGTCGAACTGCATGAACCGCTGAAAGTCCGGGTGGATTCCCAGTGCATGAAAACCGTCCTCCAGGTCGAAACTGAAGCACCAGTCGCCCGGCTTCGCCAGCCTGCGCAGTTTCTTCAGAGTCTCCATCTTCACGCGATTCTTCAAACACCACTGATTCAGCCATCGGAAGTCCATCACCAGTCTCCACTTGTTCGTACCCGGTTTTGGCACAAAAAAGGCGCGTGGAACTGACGTGTGACCTCCTTGTCGCTCTTGTCCACGCACCGTTATCCAGCAGTCTCTCCTTCTCCGCGTCCTGCCACACCTGCTGCATGCTGTCGCGTAGCATTCGTCAGTGACACTCCGTGGTCGAACGGAGGCGGAGACCCGTGCTTGCACCTCAACTTTACCCCGTGAGTAATCCACTGCATCACCTCCGAGCTGGCACCCGCCGCGCGCCATGCTCCCCTCCGCTGCCTCACCTGCTGTTGCACAGTGAGTTTCCCCCGACCAGCGTCCGGAGAGGGCTGTTGCGCTGGACGGGGTAGCGGCACACACATCACGCATCGTCCGCGGGCTTCGCGCCCTGGCCCTTACCGCCTTTCGCTGCATGCTTCTTGTCCTTCGCATCGTCGTACTTCTTGTCAACACTGCTTTTCCACGGTTCTTGTCGAAGTCGTTCAGCCACTGTTGCAACACCTCGTCCGCCACCACACCATCCGCTGCCTGGTACACTCTGTCCTTCACGAACTGCAGCTTCGCACGCAGAGCATCCGCGCCTCCACGTTGTGAAGACCCCGGCTCCTGCTCAAGCTGTCCGCGCAGCTCCAGCATTGTCCACCGGTTGCACAGCATCGTGTACACGCCGTGCACCGAGTTGGTCACCGCGTGAAAGCGGTTTTGCAGCTCGTTGTACGGCAGCTTGCCGTCCTCCGATGCGTCCAACGTTGTGTTGCATTTGCCAGCCACGTCGTGCAGGTAAGACAGGGCCGGTGCCAAAAGTAAGCACTCGTACTTCATTGAAGAGTTAGACTTCTTGGAGAGGGCGTTGTACGCTTTGTTCCCGTGCAGATCGTACAGCTGCGGCATTCTCGTCGTCAACGTTGCCGGCCGCGGGGGGAACGGATTGACGGGGGCCTCTGGCACTTGCGCCACTTTCCTCCTTCTCTCTAGAAGTTGTTCAGCAGTTTTTGCAACGCCCTCAGAGTCCAATGTCCCTGATTTTGCTGCGACCTTCGCCTCCAACGCCAAGTTGATTTCCGCTTGCCGTTGAAGCTGTTCACACAGCAGGCGATGCTCCTCTGCCTGCTGCCTCTGAATTTCACCTTGTTGCCTCTGCATCTCCAGAATCTGCTGCAACACGTCTTCCTGCGTCGTCGGTGTCGCAGGGGAGGGGGAAGCCCATCCGTCGTCATGCTTCCCCGGGAGGGGAGGGAAATCCTCAGGATCCTTGCTCTTCGAGCTCCCAGTCATTCCACTCTTCCAAGGGAGTTACAGTGAAGTAAATCTTACTGCTTTCGCCGATGGGAAGCTGCAGTTAAAAGTGAAAACGTCGTTCTCGCGACTTAACTGAAAGATCTCCCGTAGTTGTCGATCGTCGTCGTGCAACCTAGTGGTTTAGTCACAACCTACTCTACGGTTTTACAAGGGAAACAGGTGAAGAATATTTACAAAATCTGATTTGCAGTGTGCCTCACAGAGTACCCGTATGTAGGTACCCGTGAAGTTCCTGTTGCAAGAGCAAAAGGAACAGAGCTGAACAGGCGTGTCGCTTCGTGGCTACTTGTACATCGTTTGTCTCACGGAGCTACATGTGTCATTCGGCTCTACTGCAGCAGGAGTCACGGATTCTGAAAGTCTGAAACCACAAAAATTCTGTTGCACTCCAATTTGAACATATCTTGTTGTGCGTCAATTGTGTGACAGGAAAAGCTTCACAGCTTGGAGGTCCTCTCGCAGAAGATAACAGTGATCCCTCTCACCAGGGTCCTAAGTTGCGCTCTAACGATAAGAGACCTTTTGACAAAGTACAATCTTCAATCTCCCGAGCAAGCTCTGATTATTATCCTTATGGCATCCAGCAAAACGTTCCGGAATCGACAATTTTGAACGGGGGTTGGACTATATGCTTCAGCGCTCGTTATGGGGCATCAGACTATTCGAACACCTACTTCAGTAATTGCGACAAGACGCACATTATGCTGGCAGCAAAACCCTCCGCTTCGAGTTCAACTATCGCGTTGTTAGCTGCAGGCGAGAGGTCCATTGCCCTCAAAGAGACATATTCACGATATCAAGCCTATCTTCACAACGGAGCATATTGGTACAATATGAAGAGTCAGAGCGTTGGTTTTGCACAAATGAGCGCAGTCTATTTGAATTGCGCAGATGTTTGTCAACATGGACCCTACCAATGGGGTGGAGATTACTGTCCATCAAATTACCAAGACTGCAGCTATCGCTTGAGTTGGCATGTTTGCACTGGTTCTACTCTCGCTATGCAATATGGGGGTTGGCGTGCTGGATGCACAATATGGATGAACTCTGAATCGTCTGATGACGGCTTTTATAAAATTGCATACCATCGAGATTACGGTGCACCGCCTTCTCCGAGTCCACCGCCAACTCCGCCACCACCTCCCAGCCCACCCCCATCACCACCTCCTCCTCCGAGTCCACCTCCTCTCGGTGAGTGATGATAATGCTACAGTACTTGGTCTGAGTGAATTGCATGAACGCTGGGGAAATGAGTTTCATATTGAGGCAGCAGGCCGATCACGAATAATGGTGTTGGAGAATGAGCTACTTGATGGTACCATAGTTGGACGCTCCCATGATTTCAAAATTAGTATGCATTTCCAACATTGCAGGGCTTACGGAGCGATCTAGTTCGATATGTGTATTATCAAGGGTGCATTACCAAGCATTTCAAACACATCAAATCACATTTCTTGCAGTGAGGCACTCGTGCATGGTCATCGAGGGGTAATATGATGCAATGTATTGTATAATGAAATCACGCACTCCTTGTAATGATGAGGAGTGTGGGAGTGCCTTTCCAATTTAAGAAGGCTTGGCACAAGAGGGAAATGCACAAATGGCCAAGAAGTGCTGCTTCAAGAACTCACCGGCAACCCTGATTATTTTGTGTGTTTACAGCCTGCTTTTGGAGTGGATGTGGCGGCACATGCCCATATTTGTCTACGGAATATAGCACTCAGAGTTGTGGAAGCGTTTATTCACCATCAACGGACAGATATTGCTGCTGGAATAGTAGGTTTCGATCATCCCTACCCTACGACCCCTTGATTCAAGTGTGACAAAACGGTACACGTCTTGCGGTGCATGAATGATGATGCGATATCTAAGTGCCTACCCATCGGTTTATTCTACGCATGACTGGTTTGAAGGATCGCTGATGACAAAAGTAAGCAAGGAATGTTTCAACAGTTTCTCTTTGATTCTTGAAGGAGCCATCCTCAATTCATCAGCATGCTCATCCCGCTTTCCGGACAGGTGGATTGAGGGATACTTCAAGCAAGCTCTTCTTTAGATCGTTGTTGATATGCATTAGTCATCACAATCTTCAGTCTGTAGTCCTTAATGTTTTGCATGATAGTGGTCAATGAAAATGGCGTGAAAAGTCGCGCAGGCTAAAATTGACATTTGAGGCTCAATTTTGGGCTATTTTTTGTGCCGGACTTGCGCACTTGCCACAATGATCATTGGCAGTTGAGGGATTGATCTCCTATGAGCAAAACTGATGACAAGATCGCGGATTCTCTTTAGCAATTGTGGGGGGAACTCGTGGAGAACAAGGCTACTAATCGGTTTCAAATTTCAAACCGGTTATGTAACCGATTCGATGTAACCGATTTGTGCCTCTTAACACTGGCGATTTGTTCGATTTCGAAAGTAATTATCCGATAAATCGATTCGATTGTGCCCAAAACACTTGAATTCTGTAACCGATTTGATTCCAATAATCGATTAATTGGACAATTGCTTTACAAAATCACTCACGCAAAATTTCTCCTATATTTTCCTATATACTAGGAATATGTAGGACAATACAGGGAAATATAGGAGAATGTAGGAAACCAATTCATAGTAGAATAAAGGAAAACCCATGTTTTTGCAAACTTCGGTTTGTGAACATGCCCTTGCGCTTACACGCCAAGTGCTAGGCAGTGGTAGCCAAACTCAGCAACCTCTCCTCGCCAATCATGCACATCACCTTTCTCAGACTCTTCGGGCTTTCTATTGTAATAGTTGAATTGTATTGCAAATGCCACACAACCGCCATCGCCAAGACTTCCCGCACCAATGGAAGCGTAACGCTGAGCTGCAAGCAATAGGCAAGCACCGCAGCAATGGGCTTGAGGCTGACGTCTCCATCCTCCGGCAAGGAGTCAGGTACCACGTGACACCATCACGAGAGAGGCTGAGCAACCTGGCCCATGGCCCAGATCGTGGGGGTTGGATGAATCAAACAAGCGAAAACAGTCACAAGCTCATAACTATGCTGACAAATAGTTAGCTCATTTTGGCTCGCCGTTTGAGTATCACCAAAACTCCCTCATCTAGTTGGACGCTTCCGCCGGGATCCGCAATCCCTCTGGCATCGCGTGCTCGCTCGTCTCGGCCGCTAGATAGTACCCACTCTCTCGCTTCCCTCACGTCCTCCATCGCTGAGACCAAGCCCGCGACAAGAGGGTGTTACCCCACTGTAGTCCCGTTTGGCGCCCCCAAGTGGAGGAGCAAGGCCCCCACCGGGGATCAGTACCTTCATGTGCTTCCACACATGCGCCCATGATCTCTACATAGCCACCTCGCTAGCGCCAACCTCTAAGCAGATTGAGCCCCAGTACCCGCCCCGGGTCAGCAACAGTGTGAGATCCACCACATTTGCGTGGGTATGGGCTGCCAGCAATCTCCTAGGAGCATTGCTGGATGCACGAGTCAGGCTCGAGTGCCCCCCTCATGATGAGCAGGTGCGGCTGCACTCCGTCCCCTCACCAAGTGGATGAAGGGAGGGTGGGCACAATACGGAAGCAATAGCGGCTGCACCTGTGGGCCGCTTGGCTGTGCCAACTTGGGCAAGATGGCCTCTTGCCTTGGTTGCCATCCCCCCACACTGGTCCGCCACCCAAATGTCCGAGGCCACAGATATTTCGCAGCACGTTGATGCCCTGCAAGGGAGTCACGGCGTCAATGAGTCACTGCATCGAGGCGCCACTCGCAACTTGCAGGCCCAAACAATCATGATCCGGCTTGCCCAAGACATGGATGTCATCAAGGTAACAGCAATAACATAGACCTCCAGATGCGCCGGCAAAGTAACCTGAAGCACCGGCTGCAACGGAGCTGCCATGAAGAACGGGCCCAGCGCGTCCCCCGGCCGGGTCCCTTCCGCCGACCGCACCCACCGATACTCACCACATGCTCCCTGCTACCCTGGTACCGAAAGCAGCTCTCCGTCATGCTCAAGAGCCCCAAGAAATGGTGCAAACACCGTCTTGCAATCGAGTTAAAGGGCGCACCACTATAAGATCACCCCCAATAACGTGTGCACAATATGCACACATGTCTCCGCGCCTCCCGGGACGCCGACCCCGACCTGCACCGCCGCCAAAGCTGCCCCCTTCTCCATATGCGATCCGAAGTGTGCTGCAAACCGCCCATCAGACATCTGCCTGCAAGCCACCAGCCGTTATCAGGCGTGGTCCATCCAGCCGAGCGGTCGCATGGGAATCAACCCAGAACGGTCTCATGCAGCCGGGGCAGGCCGTGTGGTCGCATCTCCCGAAATACTCAATTTCGAATAGAAAGAATACAAGCAGGGGATCCAGCTTCGGTAAAATTTGCGGTGAGGTAAGCAAGCGCCCCAAACACACTCCTGTTTTAGTGCGCTCTATCTTTTCCTCCGTCTCCGTCACTATTTGCTTTCTTTTCTTGTCATGCATCTCGGCTCAGTGGGGTCATACAGCATATTCTGTTGGATACTGCAGGGTTCCATTTCTCATTTTCAATCCAATGGTCAGCCCTTGCCGCCAGTGGCGGCGTCGGTTGTTATTATTTTCCCCCTCTCATGCTGCCCCCATTTGCCCGGCTCGTGTGCTCACCTTTTGGCCTTCTTGGCTCTCACAACTGTTCGACGGGTTCCATGAACTGCAGACCTCACCTACCTACCTATCTTGCTATTGCCTCATTTATTGTCGTTGCACCGTTGTCCGCTGCATGATCGCCTCCAGCACCTTCGTCGCGTCTCGCGCATCCCCTCTCATGCCTACTCATCCCTGCTCTCATAGGTTAGATTACCTCAATTTCGTCTTCCTTCATGCATCCTTAGTACGCGTAGCTTTATGCATTGCCGCATCTACCCCGTGGCCAAGCCCTTCGCACCAAACACCATGCCTCTTGGGTATTGTTGAGTGTCCGTATGTAGACATTCGGTAGCGACACAAACACCTCTCGGGTCCCTGATGCTTGGTGAGTGTTGATGTCACCATTTTCCTGCTTGGTGATGTCCAGTGGTTCTGTTGGTTCCTTTTCCTTTGCCCCAGTTTCTCCTTTCTCGAGTTCCTGGTGAGTAGCATTGCTATCTTCTGAAAGGTGTCCGCTGTTATGCCATGACCTATCATTAGTGTAAGCCTGATTTCCTCATACGAGGATGAGGAATTGGTCCTGCAAACTTTTTATTATCACCTTATTACCTTATTGTAAGACGGAAAACACTATCAACTCAATTTCAACAACAGTTTTCAGAATTGGCGCCGAGCTAACTACTAAGAGAGGAGACGGACTGATTGCCACCCAAGCAGTGAAACTGCAATCTTTGTTCATCCAGAAGAGCGCGCAACTTTCTGCCATCGGTCTAGATACTTGCATTGAATCTTGTCATCTTCAATCTTTGCATCTACGGTTTTCCCACTACTCTGAAGCTAGATCCCCCTCTTTGCATTAGTAGGGTTCCGAGATCCAACTTTTCAATTCGAAGATGAATTACGTGGGGCACGTTTTGTTTCTTTGGTTTTCATTAGAAATCGCCTAGCTCCTATCCTTAATGTCTGGCGGGATTTTTTGTGTTACCGTTGGAGTGACCAGCTGCACCATCTCCACCATCTCCACCGCCCAGCCCTCCAAGTCCCCCTCCTCCTCCATCATCCCCACCCCCACCACCTCCCACCTCCACCTCCCCCCTCCACCTTCTCCGCCGCCACCTTCTCCACCGCCACCTCCATCTCCACCACCTTCGCCCCCACCTCCACCGAGTCCACCTCCTTCCCCACCCCTCCTCCCTCGCCTCCTCCGCCACCTTCTCCACCGCCCCCATCTCCACCGCCTCCCACAGTCTACATAGGTGAAGGAGGAAGTGGATCCATCGTAGTATACTTCACAGGATTGGCGTATACGACATGTGTTGTTGTATTTGCTGACAGTGTGCAATCAGTGACATCCATGAGTGTGATCACAGTATCTGGACCGCAGAATCTCTCCTGGGCGTTTTCGGACATCACCTCGTCGGCCACACTTTGTGGCTTTGTTCAGGGAACGTTTGTGCTAGGAGGGACAGTCACCTTCTACGGATCAAGCACTATCAATCATCTGAATGGTACAGTATTTTGCCATCTTCCTCCTCCACCTCCCACCTCCCCCACCGCCCCCGCCCCGCCCCCTCCGCCTCCCGCCTCCGCCACCTCCGCCGCCCCCCATCACCTCCTCCACCACCTCCGCCTCCACCTTCCACCGCCCCCACCGCCGCCACCACCACCACCGTTCCCACCCCCACCTCCTCCGCCCCTCCCCCCACCGCCTCCACCCCTCCCACCGCCCCCTCCTCCACCGCCACCTCCACCATCTCCCCCGCCACCACCATCACCGCCACCACCTCCACCCTCTCCTCCACCACCGCCGCCTCCGCCTCCGCCCCCACCCGCCTCCACCACCTCCTCCACCGCCCTCCTTCCCTCCCACCTCCGCCCCCCCGCCTCCCCGCCTCCCCGCCTCCACCGCCCCCTCCCCACCCCTTCTCCACCCCCACCTCCGAGCCCACCACTTCCTCCATCTCCTATATGCCCTCCCCTTCCCACCACCTCCGGGCCACCCCATCTCCTCCGCCTCCTCAAGCCCACCTCCATCTCCCCACCCCCATCCCCACCCCCACCTCAGTCCCCCCTCCCTTCAGTGCCCCACCTCCCCCCCCGTCTCCTCCCCCTGGGCATACTATGATTGACGTCATATCGAGCTCAATTAACTTCAATACTTTAGATATCAACAGTTTTTATGACGCAGATTTCACTGCCTCTTTCACGACTGCTTTTCGAGAGGCCATGGCTGTACAAGCTGGAGTGGACACAAGCCAGATTTATATATTGAGCATAGTTTCGGCAAGTGTCTCGGTGATATCAGAAGTTCACTTTATTCCAAATCTGGCGACGGAAAGTGCCGCTGTGTTCTCATCCACCCTTGCGGTCTCCCCAGAGACAATATTTGTGAATAGCTCTACGTTGTCGACATTTGCCACGAACATGAGCACATCCAAAATTGTGTATACTACTCCTATTTATGTATATTCTCCGCCACCGTCACCACCCCCCACCACCCTCCCCCACCTCCTCCCCCTCCCCCTCCGCCTCCGGATGCACTTCATTTTTGTCGCAAGGTTATTTTATTTGTCGCACCGTGCGACAAAACTGCAATTATACCGTGCGACATAAATGAGCGTTGCGCTCATTTCTGTCGCACCTGCGACAAACATGAGCGCAACGCTCATTTCTGTCGTGAAAATTTACAGAAAATTTTCAGATGACCAAATTTGTATGGACAGGAATTTGCAAGGATAACAAATTATGAAAAATAACTCTGGCATAAATCTGATGACAATATCTGCTTGTGAAATTGCAATCAGATATCAAGTTGAAATATTAAAGACAGACATCTTTCACAATGCAGAATTCACAGATTATTCACAACACTGAATTCAAAAATCATGCACAATAAGAAAGCAATGCAATAACATATTCAGTGGCAAGTGATACAAAATTGATAACATATTTTACAAGAGTAAAGACTGTTGCTACTATCAGTATCAGATTCCAGTTACGTCACACTACTAGCAGTATCAGATTCCAGTTACGTCACACTACTAGCAGTATCAGATTCCAGTTACGTCACACTACTTGCAAGCTTCTGCGTGCCGCTTTTGCTTCATGGTCTTCGGCTTGTTTGGGGGAAAGGCACGTTCCATCATGCCAAAGATGTCAAGGCCATCACGGAGGTGGTAACCCGCCAAGATGTGCGGGCAACACTTGCAATTCCAAAACCACTTGCAAGAGCATGCGTCTCCATCAACAAGATCGGTGGGATCGTCCACGTTAAATGTCAACTCCACGATGTCCTCCGAGTACTTTCTCACCAGGTCCAAACTGTGAAAAAAGTTGCGGGGATTCTCTCCGCGGATCAAGAGTCGGAACTTGCTCACACGAAGCTCGGTCACCTTTTTACCAGTTGCATTCAGGTTCATGTAAATGAAGTCGAACCCGTGAATGCGAGAGGGATACAAGTAGAAGTTGCAAGGATCTTCCTCGGACTCAGTCACAGACAGAAGGTCACACGCAAGCTTCAAGAAAGCCATCGGGTAGCTCGGAAGGGAGTGGGCGAATGTGTCTCGGTTCTTGAAGGCGCGGTTCCTCAACAACGCGGGGACAGATTTCTCCAACACGACTTGGTGGGTGGCGTGTCGATCGGCCAAACGTCGGTCCTCGCGATGTCCACACTCGTCCGATTGCATCGTGGCCATGATACCAGGAATGGTGCTCGCACCGCGAAAGAACATGATATGTTCCCCGTGAGTAAAGTTGCGGACCGCATTGACAAAGGCTTGGAGTCCGAGACCTTCCCACTCACGCTTGGCGATGTCCGCAATGAGCTTCCGCATCTCGAGGGTGAAGGCGTCCTCAAGAGGACGTCGGTCGTTGAGAATTTGGTCCGTCAACTCCTTTGGAACATGCCTGTTTAAAAAACATGTATACATAAAAACAATAATAATAAGAAGAAGTCGTCGACATACATAAGAACATTGATAAACAGGAAAAATGTTCACGGCAAAGCTATCAAGTATCACGGTTCAAATACACAACCATGTACTTTCGACGCACGTGTTCGGAATCTCGGATGGACAATACCATGTCGAGACCACCCGGTTTGTCAATCTGATTTGCAGCCGCGGTCAGGGACCGCATGTTATCGCCACAAACGATAGATATTGGGAGGTCGATGTCAAATGCGACCTTGGCGTACTTGGTGAGGGCGTTCAAGCCGACCAAGTATGAGAAGTATGACTCGCTCTTAGCAATCACGTAGAGGAATAAGTAGAAAGATTGACGGGGACAATTTCTCTTGTCAGTGATGTTCTTCCAGAGGTGAGGTTTGTCAAAGGTGACGCCATCGGTGCCCAAGTCGATGAGGATGTACTCGCCTTGCTGCTTGCCAAAGGAGGCGTCGCCCGTGACGGTGAAGACGTTGTGACGACCATGTGAAGAATGTTCACGTCGAATGTTCTCCCCCAAGATTAAATTGGTCATGGCAATCGCAGGCCCATACCGGTCGCACCTGTTAAATAGGAAAAGGGCAAGAGACAAAGATTAGTATATGATTAACAAAGGTGGAAAATAAAAAACAAGCAAGCACACAAACATTTGAAGGCAAGATCTCCGGGCACCCAACAGCACCGGCTTACCGTTCATAGTTGACGACAAACGCATCGCATCCGGCACGTTTCGACGCCCAGGCATGAAACTCAGATCGCTCGGAGGGCATAGAGTTTTTATCAACCCAAGATTGCAACTCGGAAACGGTGTCGACTTCTGCAAACAAGCAGGAAACAAAAGTGTAAGTACCGAAAGTATACAGGGATGTAAGCAAAAAAGTGCACAACGTGCGATCCACAAAAAGGTAACCGGAATTCATTTTAAAATAATAGAGAACTGCCATAGTGAAGGGGACGCACCGGAGTTCAAATCTTTGAGGCGAGCAACGAAGTTTTGAACTTGCTTCAAGGTAGGCAGATTTTGCTTAGATTCATCGGTGCCATCCCAGTGTTTTTGAAGCAGGTCATTCAAGGCTACAGCTGGTTGCCCACGGCGAGCTGCCGCAAGCTCGGTCAACGCTGCGCGGAATCTAACTGGGACGCCAGTCTCGGGAGCCGTGGAAACATTGTCAGCGTGAGGGAACCCGTTATGGAACACGTCCCAGAGGCGTGTCTGAGTGTTGAAAACGTATTTTTCAGCATAAGGGCAGGCTAACCCCTCGGAGGTGGCGTGGGTGTTACACCCGTAGGTCCGGGAGTATTCAGATTGGGTGATGCGCCGCATGCGGATTCCAGTCCCTTCGACGAAAGAACGATGTTCTTTGAAGGAATAGAAAGACACGCGCTCCGCGATGCGGGACCATACAGCTTTCGTCTTTGCCTGAAACACCCCCACGTAACGACAGTGCACATTAATGTAAAGAACTGGAAAGAGCCAAAATAAAGCAGGAGGTGCATACATGGCAAAGTACGGAGAGGGAAAATTGGGGTGGAAAAAAGGAACCAACCTTCTTGGAAGCAGGGCTTGAAGAAGGGGACTTCGAGGGGGCAACATTGGTACTGGCGACTTCTTGCAAAGGGCGGCGAACTTCCGAGGCGACTGGAGATGTGCAGCGATCCCCACAGGTCGGGGCGAAAGCAGGACGACACCTGGAAGATCCATCAGCCTACGCCACAGAAAAGAAATAACGGTCAGGAAGTAAAATGAAAGAAGTCGACGGGAAGGGGGGGGTTAGGAGACCTCTAGATTCACATCGAACCATTCCTCAGCGATGTCAAAAGCTTTCATTGCCGGGTCAACAGTAGGTTGCGAGAATGACAAATCAACCGGAGGTTGAGAGCAATACAATTGCACAGCGCGCAAAGCGCGCTGGTGCAAAGGGGTGGCGTTTTCGCTGCTCATTGTATGTGGGACCGGCGCTGGAACTTCAAAAAACAATGAGATTAAAGAAGAGAACAAACCTTAAGTACACACGCTGAAACCGGTAGAGGTGATTTTTTTGCCAGAGAAAACGTGGCCAGCTAAGGAACGTCCCATGGAAGCCGCGACAGACGCCCAGAGTGCCAGCAAAGCGCATGCGGACAGGATATTACGAACAGCGTGGGGCAACAGTTGAGCTGGCGGAGTGTGTTGGGGGGCGGGCTCATCGTGTTGAATTATAAGTGGTCCGTGAACAAATCCGCTAGATATTCACGCAAGCAAAATTTTCTGTGAAACGTTTGGGACGAATTTAGCTGGCAGAGAGCGGGTGGCGGCTTTTCAGAGATTCGGGACTGGAATGTTTTTGGGGGAATTAGGAGGGAACTAGAAACTTTGACTTTACGAAATTCGAAGGGAGCTGGCCGCAGGGCCGCAGGGAGCAGCGCAGGGTGCTCGAGTATCACGTCGCTGATTGGCGATACGACGGAGGTACGTCATTTTCGGTTACGAACGATCGCGATCGGTCGAGACAATCCGGGGTAGGACTGCGGATGCTGAGATCGGTAAACCTGTCAGAGTAGTGTTGCGACAAAATCATAATTGGAAATTCTGCATATCTTCGTGGTAAAATATGGAATTGTTACCCGTGTCTCTCGTTGTCGGTTACGCGCGATCGGTCGAGACAATCCGGGGTAGGACTGCTGATGCTGAGATCGGTAAACCTGTCAGAGTAGTGTTGCGACAAAATCATCATTGGGAATTCCGCATATCTTTGTGGTATAATTTTGAATTGTTACCCGTGTCTCTCGTTGTCGGTTACGCGCGATCGGTCGAGACAATCCGGGGTAGGACTGCTGATGCTGAAAACGGTAAACTTGACAGAGTAGATTGCGACAAAATCATAATTGGAAATTCCGCATATCTTTGTGGTATAATTGTGAATTGTTAAACGTGTCTCTCGTTGTCGGTTACGCGCGGTCGGTCGAGACAATCCGGGGTAGGACTGCTGATGCTGAAAACGGTAAACTTGACAGAGTAGTTTGCGACGAATTCATAATTGGAAATTCCGCATATCTTTGTGGTATAATTGTGAATTGTTAAACGTGTCTCTCGTTGTCGGTTACGCGCGATCGGTCGAGACAATCCGGGGTAGGACTGCTGATGCTGAGATCGGTATCCCTCAGATGCTATCGTATCATGATTGGCCGGTAAAGCGCGAGCGCTCAACACAATCCTGGGT
>LGRX02016374.1:0-14395 GCA_001247695.2 Cymbomonas tetramitiformis
TATAAGGAACTCCTATGCTAAGGAACCAGCCAGCCTTTCGGGGGGAGGGGGGAGGGGGGGGGTACCCAAGTTGATGAGAAAAGCTGGCTGGAATTTTTTTGTTATGGAATCACCCTGAAATAAGAAATATGGTGTTGGCTGCCTATCTTAAGGGGCATTTCATACACTTCATATATATTAAGAAATCTAGGCTGGAAATTTTACCAAAATGGTGTAGGCAAATGCTATTTTTATCAGATTTTTAATAAAACTCTGCAAAAATCAAGGCACAGTGCAATATGATGCTTAGGTTCATACGACACTACAACATTATACATTCACCCAGAAAGGCTAAGTCCTGCTTTAATTCTTTCAACTGTGCACGACTCTCAGGGTCCATTTTCTAGGTTTTGAAAATTTTAAGAAATGTGGCTGGCTATGTACGGATGGCACGTGGATGGCTATGGAATATGC
This sequence comes from Cymbomonas tetramitiformis, assembly GCA_001247695.2. Classification (NCBI taxonomy): domain Eukaryota; kingdom Viridiplantae; phylum Chlorophyta; class Pyramimonadophyceae; order Pyramimonadales; family Pyramimonadaceae; genus Cymbomonas; species Cymbomonas tetramitiformis. The sequence continues at coordinate 454 of LGRX02016374.1, forward strand.
TGGCTGGCTTAAAAGATCGCGGTCACTATTCTTAGCAGATTCCATAGGACGCTGGCGCTGGCCAGGGGGGGGGTACCCAAGTTGATGAGAAAAGCTGGCTGACCTGGAATTTACGGTTTTCTTATAGGTGGGTGATTACTGTACATGGACACTGCCAGTCCGAAATGGGAGCCAACTTCGCCTGAATATGATGACACCGAGGATGACGTCAGCGAGTTCGATGACTTGGTAGCTGACGATGCTGAAGAACAAGCTGAAGCTCGAAGGTTGAAGAGACTGGGACTGCAATTGATCATGGATGAGAAGGGTGAACTTCACTGGGTACCAAAGGGCACCTCCCCGACCTCACCTGTTCAGCCCGATGATCAGCCTATTACCGAGCAGAAGTCTGAGGCCATATCTGAGGATGCCCCAGCCTCTGTGGTGGAAACTGTTCATGTACCACCAAAGAAACCATATGGGTCGGATACTGGATTGACTTCAATGCGGTTGAGAATAAGGCTGGGGTGTCTGAAGAGACGAAGAGGCACTCTAGGAAATATCCGAGATGTTGGACACATGATTATATCACTCATTTGAAATGCACCATGAGCAGTGACAGTGATGAAGAAGAAGTGCTGGACGTGGCTCCTCGTAGGAAGAAGGCAAAGATCAGCAAGGGACAATGAAATCAACTGTCTTGATTAGGATTGTCCAAATGCAGATTCTCTGATTAGGATTTGTATAGGTGGCAGATGATGATATGCCAGCCGACATGGGACAGATCGATTAGAGATATGAATTGCGCGCCTTGAAAGTATAAGACATGAATATTGCCCATTTGGAGGCGGTTCTAACTTGAAGTAACTATTTGGAGGAGCTGTTGCTCAACCTGTTAAATTACTGGTCAATCTTTCCTGCCATAAAGATATTGCAATTGCTTGAATTGTAGCCTTGTTCATCGGGTCCACATGCTACGTACACACTAAGAGGTATCACATGGACCCCACATGGACCCGTAGGGAGGGTCCATGTGAGGTCCATGTGACTGAAAACCGTATGGACCCCACATGGACCTTCAGTGGACCCCATATGGACCCCTAGGGAGAAATGTCTGACCATTTGGGGCATGCGAGGTCCATTCCAAGTCCACGGGGGTCCACGTGAGGTCCATGCGGGGTCCATGTGATTTATGAATCACATGGACCCGTCCCTATTTGGTAGGCTTATATATATATATGGGCTCTGGGGACCAGCATTTTGAGGAGCGGGAAAGTAGTGATGAAGATGAATCGCAGTACCCCCTTGGGTATTACGATGACTCTGACAGTTGTGAAGAGGGAGAGGTGGAGCGTCATGGCCACTTGGCCGCTCCGTATTTTCCGTCAGAGCAGTTGGAACGGGATGAAACTCTGAACACATACAGGTTTTCAGGGCGACTCTTATGGCGGAGTTTTGGAGCCCCCTGTTGGGGATGAATTTTTACCGCAGAATGATTTTTCAGTTGGCACTGTTTCCTATGTAAGAGATGCTATTCCTGAGAACGAAAATTTAGAGCATCACGAAGAGTACACTGCTGAAGAGTGGGCTGCCTGGGAGGCCGAAGCCCATGCATCTTTCGACACTGGTGGTGCTGGATTTTATGATGAGTATGAATATTTTGAGAACTCAGCTTCCGATGATTACTCTGATGGGTCTTATTAATCTTTAAACAGACAGGCGGTGCTCCCTTTTGCAATTCTCCACCACTTGCTGTAGTTTTGGACCGAAGAATGTTGTATTATTTCTCACCACTTGCGGGCAGTTTTTCAAATTAAGACGAGCAATTTACAGGCAGGAGACCTTTGCAGTTCGCAGAATTAAAAGCTAAACCGACAGGCAGACTTATTTTTTACATTCTCCATCACATGCAGACAGGCGAGATCTGTGGGAGCACCCACCACTAGCTGGCAAGGACGCATTTTGACCGATCAGATTTTATTTTAGCGAGATCTCTAGCTTTAGCAAGTATCATATTTTTTTTGCTTAAGCTCTCATCGACCACTTGTGACTTTTCTAGCTTCTAGGCTTAACAATCTTGCATCTTACACTGTAAGCCTAGTAGCTAGGGTGGTGTGTTGTCACAAGCTGTCCACCTCAGATGAGGTGGTGTGCTGGAAATGACACCCTGACTAGTTCGTACAGTCAGGTGTCATATTCAGTGTGTCATCTTCGGTGATCAGCTCGTGTGCGACAAACTCAGTATATATGTGTATTATCTGAGTTTATCTTGGTTCGTTGTTTCACCGTCGGCAGCGTTCCCCCTCGTGCACTGCTGAGTTTCCAGCAAGCTTCGCCGTCAAGCCGCGGGCTCCGGCCATCTCGGCCAATCATGCGTCAGAGCCCGCCGCCCACGTGCCTGAGTCTGGTGGTGCTTCCCGCACCTACGGATGTGGCAAGCCGCCATGGGGCTTCCCCGCACACGCGGGCCCGTGGGGGTTTCCTTACTTTATCTCCCTCATTCTTTTCATCTCGATCATGGGTGTGGGGGCTGCCGCCTACACGGCGGCCAATGACATCGACTCTGTGCAGGTATCGGGTCGGGCTGCACCGCAGCCTGTGCTGTGCAGGGGGGATTTATGCATCTACACTGGTATATCCGAGCTGGACCCCGTCACTCTGGATGCAGTACTGCACTCCCTGGGTGCTGCGACGGTGGTTCACCGGCCGCCTGACCCACTGGAGAGCAGTGCTGCAGGCTACTACCGTGAACATTGTGGTGGCGGTGCCCCTCTGGACTTTGACCCCGAGTAGCTTTCCTTCTGGCTCTGGCAGTGCACCACTATGGTGGTGTACTGAGATGTGCTTTGACCTCAACATGGTCTTCAATTTGGTTTATGCTTTACTTTGACATCTACAATCTTCAATCTGGTTTGCTGCCACAGTGCTTTTCAGTAGTTTAGCAGGACCTGAGTGCCTGTATGTTTCTGCTCTTGTGCCGGCTAGAGGGTTTCAATTTGTGTATCAGAATAGCACAGTTGAATTAGCAGTTAGGTTTGTCACCCTAACTCCTACCCTAACTTGTCTTAACTTCTCTGACTTACCTGTCAATCACCACCCACAGTGCTGGGGTGGTGTGCTGAAATCTGTATAGGCAGCCCTGACCGGGAGTCCCGGTCGGTGCAGGCCCCTATGACAGATTCCTAGGTAGCCAACACTGGACCGTGACTGATCCGTAAGCCTGTGCTGTGACACACCGAGTGTCACAGGTAGCTAGACTCGAGACCGTTCCGACTCCGTTACCGTTCCGGGTATATCTAGCTTAGGGTTTATTTCTTATACGAGTTTATCTATATTGGTTCACTGACTGTCTGATATCTTGAACCGGGATATTCCAGTAAAACGGCCGACGAATTTGGTAGAAGAAACTGCTCTTGTTTTAGAGCACCATCCCTCCTAGCAACGGTCGAACAGTCGATCACGCGCGCAGTGAGTCGCTGAGACGTGGTGACTGCACGATACCGCGGATAGCACTGCCGGTGCGCCCGCCGGTGCCCGTTCGGGGGCAAATGATGCCGCGCATGAGTAGGGGCAGACGCCGCGGGTGGGGATGTGAGCGTCAGTGAGCCCCCAGAGGCGAAAGCAAGTGACGCAGGGGTAGCCGACACCCTGCCACACGAGATAGCGGCCGTTGCGAGGCGGCGGCTTCCAGTCGCCGACGGGTTTGACGATGTTGCTGCGCTGCAAAGAGTTGAAGGACGCAGAGGCGGGCGGCGCATGCTTGCCACCACCGGACCCCGAGGACGGGGAACGGAGGCGCGCGGTAGGCTATTTAATTTAGAATATTTTTTCATAAGTTTAGAATACCCCATTTTATCGTTAATTTAGAATAAGTTTTCTTTATGTCATCCGGCTATGACCGGTGCATGCATCCATGACGTTGTACCTGTACCTGTTGAGCTATCCCCATGCCATGCGAAATATTACACTGAAGAGTTGTCTTGCCGTGATGTCCATATGTCCGAATGGAACCAAAAACCGTTCGATTAAAATCGAACGGTTTTTGGTTCCATTCCGAAAGATTCACGGCCGTGAATCTAAAAGTCACGGCCGTGAATAACAACTCTTCACGCATAATGACTTTTATTATTTGCCATCTTTGCCACAATAGACACTCACGGCGTGTTCTGCTTGAAAAAAAGTAAGTAACTTGAAGCCTTGAGCTTCAACTTACTGAAAGATATGTATCTTGGCAGTATGTGTGCCAAGTTTCGTGCTCTAGGACGCACGGGAAGCCCTCGGCTGTTTGGCATCTTTGGGTTTGGGTGTCACGTTCGAACCCAAACCCAAAGCATCTGCCTTAGAAATAGATTGCGCGTTTCGCGCACAAGTAACTTGAAGCCTTGAGCTTCTGGTAACTTAAATATATGTATCTTGGCAGTATTCGTGCCAAGTTTCGTGCTCTAGGACGCACGGGAAGCCCTCGGCTGTTTGGCATCTTTGGGTTTGGGTGTCACGTTCGAACCCAAACCCAAAACATCTGCCTTAGAAATAGATTGCGCGTTTCGCGCACAAGTAACTTGAAGCCTTGAGCTTCTGGTAACTTAAATATATGTATCTTGGCAGTATTCGTGCCAAGTTTCGTGCTCTAGGACGCACGGGAAGCCCTCGGCTGTTTGGCATCTTTGGGTTTGGGTGTCACCTTCGAACCCAAACCCAAAGGCAAAGGCATAGGACAGTTTCGTAGATTCTGTCCCGATGCCTTTGCAACCTCGCTTGCTAACTCATATTACAATGAATATTCAACATTCAAGCGTTGGATACCCCACGCCAACGGGAAGCGCTCGGCTGATTTGTTATTTGGGTATGCGCACCCAAATGACAAAAAACGCATCTTTGAAACTCGTTAGTTTCAAAGATGCGTGGCCGATGCCTTCGTGCTTATGTGTGTTAATCCATATGAAATATTCCATGGAATAAATGTGAATATCCCGCACAAACGGGAAGCGCTCGGCCGTTTTGTAAAATTAGGGTGCACCCAAAATACAAAACGCATCTTTGAAACTCGGAAGTTTCAAAGATGCTTGCCGGTCGCGTGCAGCGGTAAAAGGCAAGTCAAAGGGTTTAGAATCTAGAAGAAGTACAGGGGCCTTTTTTTCAAGCAGGACACGCCGTGAGTGTCTATTACAACGGCGCCCACCACTATCACAAGCGAGACAAACCTTCTTAAAGCTTTTTGGAGGCTTCCTCATGATGGCACCAGCGGGAACGAGAGCGTTTGACCTGTGTGCACATTATTTGAACACGAGTCGTGAAAAGGACCACCGGTCATAGCCGGATGACATCAAGAAAACTTATTCTAAATTAACGATGAAAACGGGTTATTCTAAGATTAAGAAAACTTATTCTATATTAATTATTTTTCCGAGGCGCGCAAGATGGCCTTCGCTCTGCCCGCAGACCGTGCTGAGGCGAAGAAGGAGAGCCGAGAACGTGAAGGCGTGGCCGGCAGCCAGCTCACGCAGCACCACCAGATACAGTGGCGACACATGCGGGGAGCCTGCTGCCGACCGGCCAAGAACGTGGTGGAGATCCTGCACCCGACCGGCATCGTCATACAGTAAGCGCGGTTTTTTCGAAGTGAGGATGTGCTGCGAATCCAATACGAGAAAAACTGATTTTTCACTCTTAAGGATGAGAAAAGCTAGCTGGCAAAATAAGCGGTTTTCTCTTATTTCGTCGGCTCTCTTATGTACCGAAGCTGGGGGGTCACAAGTTTAGGAGAAAGCTGGCCGACCCCGAAATCTTTGTTTTCTTATTGGTTGACTCTTCCGTAGGCGGGGTGTGACGTTGGTGCTTATCCCCGACACTTGGCCTAAACAAGAATTTTTTGTAATCACCTACATTTTTGACCCATTTTTCGGGGCCGAACCTATATATATTTTGTCTTTTTTCGGGATGCTTAAATTTTGATGAAAAATTTCCCTTTTTCGAGCCGTAGAGCCGGAGGAGGCGCAGAGGCGCTGCGATGTAATAATGCGGTGAGATGAAATAATGCGGTGAGATGAAATAATGCGGTGAGATGTAATCATGCATATCCGCATCGATGGGAGTCGCTTTTCCGCTTCACGGTCGATTGGAAGGCGTTGTTAGGGGTTGTGCTCGCGTGCGTGCATACGCTACCTCCAAGCGACTCGGTTCGCGGTCGTCGCCGTCCCCCGATGAGTCGTCATCGTCGTCCCGGGTCTAGGTGGCTGGGCGGAGAGTTGTCGTGTTGGTGTTGTCCTCGAGCTCAGATATATCAGATTTAGATGATTGCATCTGAAGAATAGTCTTCGACGAGCATGGTGATGATGATCCCCCATGTTCGCTGTTGGCTGTTCTTGCGCCTCACTGTCGACAAAGAATATTGTAAATGTGAACGAAAAGAAGGGCGGCGACATGGACATCGACAACCGACACCGTCTCTACCATCTCTGTACTGTCAGATTTTTCGACAATTTTTCGAAAAACATCGATCGATGCGGGTCCAACTTTTAAAATTGCAAACGGGGGTGGACATTTTCCCTACGGACCCCCTATATCTTTCAAAATTTTGACATTTTTTTTTGCTGAAATTTGACCTAAATTTTGAATAATTTTTTCCAAAATTCTTGTTTAGGCCGGGCCAACCCAGCACCCGAAGTACCTTGAGCTAGGGGGCAGGATCGGTGGTCTCGTCGATGATGGTTGACCGCAGCTTCGTCCAGAAGCGGAAGGTGTCGGGGTCAGTGGTGGCCTCGACATGGAACCGAAGGCTCTGCAAAGCGCAGCGTCCATCGCGTGGGTGATCACGGGCGGACTCTTGGTAGAGAGCCAGTGCCGTACCCTGGAGGACGCCCTTAAGGATGTTGAAGAGGAGCCCGTTGAGAGACCAGTGGTACACCAGATACTCGTGCTCAAGGTCAAAGAGTTTGTCGTACTCGAAGTGAGAGATGGGAGTTAACACGTGGCGAAGCGGGTTGCTGAGGAGAATGGCGAAGTCCGCGGCCTCAGCGTCGGAACCGTCGAGCGTGAAACCCTTCTGAGGCTTAAAACCATGGGAGCGGAGCAACTTCACCAGCTCCTCACCATAGCTGAAAGCGTAGTCCATGCGCTCGTTGTACTCGTGCTGCTGAGAAGCCCGGACAGGGTTAGAAACCCAGACCGAGGCGTCGCGGTGAACGAATTGCGCAGACGCGGCAACAGGCGAAATGGAGTTGGGCTTGTTGATGAGCGCGCTCATGCGCACCACCGGATCACGGCCGGCAACGCCAGTGCGCGGTGAAGGTGTCTGTGAGCCAGATTGCGGTGAAGATGTAGGCGTGGGCGAAATAGACGCCGCACGCGCGGAGCGGAGTACGTCACCAAGATTGCGGCGCCCAGTAGATGCCATGACAGCGGGGATAACGTAAGGTGGAGTGTTCCGAAACATAATGGCAGGGGGCAGAGACAACACAGGTCGAGGGGTGAACGCCGGGTGACCCACCGCCGTCCCCCCCTTATAGTGGGGGGAAAGATTGGGCTCTCTCCGTGACACGGGACTTTCTAATTCGAAACGACTCTATTCATGACTAATTCGTTTGCTGAAATACATTCGTGAACGATAGCTTTCAAACCAGTGCACCCCCACCCTTATGACCCCCGTCCCCCAGCGCACCCCCCCCCACCCGTCCCCCTCGTTATTACCGGAACCGAATATGAACATGAACCGAATATGAATATGAACATGAAATTTAATAAATTAAATTAAATTAAAATTATTAGCGACAAGCAGCAATGCGCAACGCCCGGTAAGCTCTACAGTGACACAGTCACAGATATAGGGGGTACGTGAACGTACAGGTGGGGAAAAAATATAAAATCTATACATTAACGGTTGTAGTGAATTTCTAGATGTGTGGTATTGTTTATATATGTCAGATATGAATGGTGTATACGGGTGCTCCACTGAATATAAGAATCACCGAAAATAAGAATTTTATAGGACGGACGGTGTTTCGGGGGGCTGCGGACCCCCCTCAAACTTGATAATAAGAAATTCGGATTTTTAAAATAAGAATCCGGATGGACGGTATTATTGATCTAATTAGCATGTGATCGCAACAGTAATTACACCCAAAATTCTCTAAAATAAGAAGATCCAAGGATGGACGGTATTTTCTATCTAACTAGCACGCGTGATCGCCGCGGTAATTACACCCGACAACCTCTAAAATAGGAAGATCCACAACGATTCAATTGGATATCGGCTCCAACTCGTGATAATCACGGGCTCTTTATATATAGCTAATGAGTTCGTTGGGGACTTGCATGAGCTTAAGAGTCAACATAATACAACACAACTTAGATGTCCCAGCTAGCGCACCGATGATACATGCTACCTCAAGAACCGAGCTAAGAGCATATACTTAGCAGGGCGTGGTATCGAAGTGTTTTTGGCGTATTGATATTTTTTCGATATCGCAAAAATCATATTGATCAATATCAATATATCGGCTAAGGGTATTGATCAACATCAATATATTCCAGCCGTATATCAATCAATATCAATATTCCAAGGTTGAATATCAATCAATATCAATATTCTAAGCGGGAATATCAATCAATATCAATATGTTACCCGTTCTCACAATATATCAATATATTGATATATTGATACTAGCCAATGTCAATTTACTCAATTACTGAAGGCAAGCAAGCAAGACAAAGTATGTTGATTTGAGTAATAATTTACTCAATGTTTAGAGCTTGCCATCAATGAATGCTGAATGGTACCTTCATCCAAAGATTTCCTAAGGTCTTGAGTGCATGAAACTAACTTTTGAAAATGCTCTCTCTACCCCTCTGAAGAGGCTGGCACTGCAAGAAACTGGCGTGCCATTCTACTTAAGTTGGGAAAGTCTTTTGCATGCCCTTTCCACCATTCAAGCAGGGCGGTATCAGGTGGCACATCTGGCAATAGCAAATATTTATCAAACTCATCACTAGACACTTCCACCACTGTGGCTTCTTCCTCACATTCATCATCAGTCCGCAAGAAAAGATGCGACTGTCACCACAGCTACACCATCTTTGCCTTTGGCCTTTTTCCTAGCCTCTACCGCTTCTTGCTCTTGCACAGGCAAAGGCCGCCAGTCCTTCTCCCAAGCATGCCGCGCCCACTGCTTGCTCTTTACTAAGGCCACCTGCCAAATAGCAACAGGGCTCACAATCAACTTAAAGGGGGCATATAGCAAAATTAAGACACAAACATAAAACAACAAGATTCACGAAAAACATCATGCTAGTTTTGTGACAAGCCTATCCCGGCGCCCCCGAAAAAGAGGACAAGGTTGCTTCAGCCCGAGCTGTACTCACATACAGTCCCTTGCGAAGGCCTTGGCTGCCATGGAACAGCTAGTCACAAAACTAGCATAACACAACCGGGCATGAACACTACATACAGAACATAGTAACAAACAGTAAACAGAAACAGAAATACTAAACAAGAATCACCTTTATTCCAAGAGGTTGCTCCCTTGAACTTAAAACTCTTGTATCGAAAAACATCATGCTAGTTTTGTGACAAGCCAATCCCGGCGCCCCCGAAAAAGAGGACAAGGTTGCTTCAGCCCGAGCTGTACTCACATACAGTCCCTTGCGAAGGCCTTGGCTGCCATGGAAAAGCTAGTCACAAAACTAGCATAACACAACCGGGCATGAACACTACATACAGAACACAAACAGTAAACATAAACAGAAACACTAAACAGAATCACCTTTATTCCAAGAGGTTGCTCCCTTGAACTTAAAACTCTTGGACTACGCACAAAACACCCTACATATGTGGGATCTCATTCGCAACCATGCATGCAATGATATTAAACTTAGTCGTAAGTTAAGAGAATTTTCGGAACATAACCCCAACGCAAAAAGTAGCTGGCGCACCCACAATGAAAAAGCTGCGGACTATGCACAAGACACCCTACATATGTGGGATCTCGTTCGCAGCCCTGCATTCAACGATATTAAACTTGGTTGTAAGTTAAGAGAATTTTCGGGACATAACCCCAACACAAAAAGTAGCTGGCGCACCCACAATAAAAAAGTTGCGGACTAGGCACAAAACACCCTACATATGTGGGATCTCATTCGGAACCATGCATTCAATGATATTAAACTTAGTTGTAAGTTAAGAGAATTTTCGGAACAAAACCCCAACGCAAAAAGTAGCTGGCGCACCCACGATGAAAAAGCTGCGGGCTAGGCACAAAACACCCTACATATGTGGGATCTCATTCGCAACCATGCATGCAATGATATTAAACTTAGTTGTAAGTCAAGAGAATTTTCGGGACAAAACCCCAGCTCAAAAAGTAGCTGGCGCAACCACAATGAAAATGTTGCGGGCTAGGCACAAAACACCCTACATCGATATGTGGGATCTCGTTCGCAGCCATGCATTCAATGATGTGAAACTCACTCGTAACTTACAAGAATTTTCGGAACAAAACCCCAACGCAAAAAGGAGCTGGCGCACCCACAATGAAAAAGCTGCGGACTAGGCACAAAACACCCTACATATGTGGGATCTCATTCGCAGCCATGCATTCAATGATATTAAACTTAGTTGCAAGTCAAGAGAATTTTCGGGACAAAACCCCAGCGCAAAAAGTAGCTGGCGCAACCACAATGAAAAAGTTGCGGGCTAGGCACAAAACACCCTACATCGATATGTGGGATCTCGTTCGCAGCCATGCATTCAATGATGTGAAACTCACTCGTAACTTACAAGACTTTTCGGAACAAAACCCCAACGCAAAAAGTAGCTAGCGCACCCACAATGAAAAAGCTGCGGACTAGGCACAAAACACCCTACATATGTGGGATCTCATTCGCAGCCATGCATTCAATGATATTAAACTTAGTTGTAAGTCAAGAGAATTTTCGGGACAAAACCCCAGCTCAAAAAGTAGCTGGCGCAACCACAATGAAAAAGTTGCGGGCTAGGCACAAAACACCCTACATCGATATGTGGGATCTCGTTCGCAGCCATGCATTCAATGATGTGAAACTCACTCGTAACTTACAAGAATTTTCGGAACAAAACCCCAACGCAAAAAGTAGCTGGCGCACCCACAATGAAAAAGCTGCGGACTAGGCACAAAACACCCTACATATGTGGGATCTCATTCGCAACCACGCATGCATTCAATGATATGAAAATTAGTTGTAAGTTAAGAGAACTTTCGGAACAAAACCCCAACGCAAAAAGTAGTTGGCGCACACACAGGTAGAAAGCTTGCGATAAGATCAGACCACGCACAAAACACCCTGCTGCATAGGCAGGATCTCCTTCGCAACCATGCCCTCAAATATATTATACATGGTTCTAAATAAGGAGAATTTTCGGAAGACATCGGCGCAGAAAGCACTACCCTGAATCCGCCGGCACGCCTACGCTTGTAAACGCCTAGCAGGTCGCGAGCAATGTCGTCGTATCTGCCACGTTTGGGACCTCCAAAGCCACGTTTGTATTTCGACTTTGGATCTGCTGCTTGTGCGCGCAACTTCATTTCGTTACCCAGCCAACGCCTCACGTTAGATGGAGGCACACCCATCGCTTGAGCCGCAGCCTCTGGCATCATGCCTCCATCCAACAGCTTGTGGATGGAGTCCAAGGCCTTGACCTAATCAATATCATGCACCTCACTACTTGAGTATCACTAACGAAGATCGAACGAAGACGGACTACTTGATGAAATGTTCACACAAGAAAACGATACACACCAACACGGTTTTGAAGGACAATACCTTATGAACAACTGGCGGTCGATTCCAGGTGGTCGCTCCTCTCGAGCCTACTTTATGCCAAGTCGACGACTCGCTCGCCACCATTTCAGTCTCTTTCACGAGCTCATCGATTAAGTCGTCCACAAGAGAGCCTTCGTATTCATCAACAACACTCTCCACGTTCGAGGACGACTTCTTGTGACTAGACGCCCTAGGATGCTTAAGTTTCTCATGCTTGCGCAGAGCGTCGACACTATCATAGGCTTTGCTACAATGACGACATGAATGCTTTTTACCAAGCTCTATCGACAAAGGACCACCTTGTTTGGATATAAAGAATTTGAATAGCGTGCTGTGCATGGTTCAAACGTGCACTGTTGGAGTGCATACTGTTTCCACAGCTGACCACGGAAAAAACAAGAGCGCTTGCAAGCTGGTCCGTAAATCCGAAATGTAATCGTAGCCGATGGATATTCTCCTTGAGTTCGCTACGGTATTGCAACCATTCGATCGAACATCCGGATTCTTGGAACGGCTTGGTCATTAAGCTCTAATTACCAGTAATTAACACAATCGAGCATGTCAGAATTTAAGGAGATTCCCGTCCATTTGCCCGATTTAATTACTCCGTCCACCACCTTATATTCGGTGGAGCACCCGTATTTGTTGTTTCTTGTTCGGACTTATAGCTCTATCTCTATGACGGATCAGTTAGCCCCCACACGGGTGTGGGCAGGTCGGTACCACCGAGTTCACTGCTTGTGGCGGGCTCTAGCGCGACGTAGATGGCAAGGGGCAGGTGCCCACTTGCGAAGGACATACGGTGGGAGGGGTGGAGTGAATTTGGGAGCAAGGGCTTGCCCTGTGCCGCCCTAATTTTAGTGCAAAATGGTGTTATATAAGGTTGTCGAAAGTGGCCCCGTAGGGGGGGGCTGGGGCTGATTGGTTGAGGTGACTAATTTGGCCGCATAGGCCGAATCACTTCGATTCAAGCGGCGTGTAAAGCATCCCAAGATGCTAGAGGGTTGCCGAAATAAAGTATTTGGGGTGGTTGTTGGGGGAGGGGCAACGTGAGAGCTTAAATTCGAGGGCACATCTGAGGGCCTCGGTGTCACGCGTGAATGGTACCAAGGCTGCCAAAAACCCGAACGTCATAGAGATATCAGTCATGGGAACACTGACTCTCACCCCCCATAAGGGGGGAGGTCAGTGGTGCCCTGTGTCACCCCTCGCCTGCTCGGATGTCACTTGCAGTGCCTGCTGTTTGCTCCGCTCGTGTGTCACGGTCCGTCCGCCAGCTTAAACTCAATTATCTTTCAGTTTAATCCGACTTTAGCCGAACCGAAACCCTACCTCACTGCCTTACATTTTCCAGTGCAAGCATATATATATTCTATATTATCTGCTTTCACATCAGGTCTGGACCCACCTACGTTCAGAGGTGTTGTTTCTTACGTTCTCCGTCCGCTTCGCGCCCTGCGATTCTATCCGACACTTTCTTTAGTACCGACATTTAACTAGTACCGACACTTCCGACATTTTACTGCCGACAATCGACCTCCTTGCCTTCGCAAAGGTCACCCCTAGTGCCGACATTTCTTAGTACCGACATTTCTTTTAGTACCGACATTTTAGCGCACTTTTTTGTGCGTTACCACTCAACTGGACCGACATTACTTTTTACCCGACATGGCTTCCGCTCGACGTGAGACAGTTGGTTCCGCGCTTCGTGCGGCACGTGCACGCACTGGTGCGTCACCATCCCCATCACCGACGGCTTCGCACTCCACACCATCTTCGAGTGCTCGACCCCGCCGCATTGTGGGGACTTCGTCCTTACGTGCAATACCGACATCAACGATTGAGGCTCCAACAACTTTTGATTTCTTCAATGACCCCGACGTCTTGGTTACTACGCCTGTGGAGGAGGGCCGCGAGGAGGAATTTCGAGAGCAACTTTCTTACGCTTTTACGTATGGGAGTGACCTCGTCAACTTCCTCAAGTCCACTGGTTTCAAGCTTCCCACTGGCTACACCCTTGACAACGACACCGCCGACACTGCGCTTCGCTGCCTTCACTGCTGGACTGGCTCACGTCATGTTCCCCATCTCGTACGCGGAGTCGGCCAAGCTGCTTGACCTGGAGCACGACCACGACTTCTACCACTCTACTGTGAACGAGATCCTGTTC
>LGRX02016375.1:0-15683 GCA_001247695.2 Cymbomonas tetramitiformis
ATGCGTGTGCGCACCCTCGGCTCAACCCACCTATGCGTGTGCGCACCCTTCAGCTCAACCCACCCCCTATGCGTGTGCGCGCCCTCGAGCTCAACCCACCCCCTATGCGTGTGCGCACCCCCCACCGCTCATTCTTTGGTTGAGCGGGAGGGTGCAGATGAGCAAGGGGGGCCATTCTTTGGTAAAAAGAAACATACCTTTGTAGAAGAGACAGATGATGGAAACTCGAAACGTAATTTTCCTACATGGACCACACAAGAACGAAAAGGTTAGAACTCCAAGCCTAAAGAAAAGGAAAGATCGGACGTCCAAACAAAGAGGGTGAAAAGAAGATAGAAAGCACACCTTTATTGTGTGGCATCCCGGGTTTTCACCGAGACCTCAGCTTGAGCTTTTTCTTCAGGCCTTGAATAAAAGTTCAATGCCTTAACAAGGTGTTGAGGGCCTTAACAAAAGTTCAAGGATCATTCTTTGGTAAAAAGAAACATACCTTTGTAGAAGAGATAGATGATGGAAACTCGAAACGTAATTTTCCTACATGGAGCACGCAAGAACGAAAAGGTTAGAACTCCAAGCCTAAAGAAAAGGAAAGATCGGACGTCCAAACAAAGAGGGTGAAAAGAAGATAGAAAGCACACCTGTCAGGGTTATGACCGATGACATATGTGTCATACGTGTCATACCTGTCATACATGTCATACCATATCATGTCATGTCATGTCATATATTATTATGACAGTCGGTCATGTCATATATTATTATGACAGTCGACAGTATGGTCGATCATGACTGTACAGGTCGAGTCGCGTCATACATTTATGACAGTCGTCAGTACGGTCGACGATGACTGTACATGTCGCCAGATGATTATGTCATATCATCAGGCATCCCTGTCATCGAGAGTTCGTATGATTGAACTCGAAGATGGCAAAGCAAAGATACATCTTGGAAACAAACCAAGAACCATCTTTAGCTTTCAGCATGCGCAGAACTCGCATGTGCAGCATGAACGAACTAGTCGTTACTACCATGCTGGTCGTTCAACCTACGTCTCGGGTTCACAACCCAATGGCGGTACCATCTAAGATGATGGGTGACGTAGGTATAAAAGTGAGGAAGCGTTGTGCTTCAGCAGATCTTCTACGGAGACTGCACTCACAAAATTCCGCTCATACGTACACTTGCATTGCTGTTCAACTTTGCAGTGTTACTTTTGTATATTGATAATATATCGCGGCGCTTGTATGTTTAGCCGTAACAATGGTATTCTAAACTCGTCAAGGCACGAACACGAGAACTCAAGTGAGTGCAGCGTTAGATATTGTATATATCACATTGTTCGCAGGTTGCAGGTTCGCGCATACAAGCAACAGCGCTCGCAGTTATACTGAATATCTGCAAACCGAATAATAAATACGCTCGAATATCGACAGCATACGGATTGCGCGAGGATTGATCATCGCGAACATATCCGCAGCTGACAGCATTCGCAGAGAAATTGTCTTAATACTATAAGCGACAAGGTGTGCGCACAGTATACGGATCGTATACATATGATGTCAAAATTCGCAGGATTGTCACGGTATGCGAGATGCAGATGCGCTAGTGAAAAATGACCGTCGGTACGTATGATTCGCATCAGCTGCGAATGGACGTACGAAATTTCGTTAAACAGCGCGATCGCATTCATTTATGCGACAATACACCGGCGACAATGAGATACTTTGTGAAATAATTGGCAACATCGATTTTCGCAAATGATCTGCTTGAATCGTATACAATAATCCGCTCGTACGATGATTTTTAGCTCGTCAGCGCGATGTGCACCTGTCATGATTTCATCGGATGCAATAAACGCACGATTTTAGGGCGCATGATTCCTGATGTATCTACATGCAGCGAGACATTCATTTGTCTACAGTGTCCGCCATCCGTACATATGCCATGTTGCGCGCGTCAATATCCTTTGCAGAATAATTGTATACTCGCAGGGATATTTTGGATGGATGCATGACGGACACATGATTACTATACTGCAGCATTTTACACCACATATTGATGACTGCAGAAATATTTCAAACCGTCAGCATTTGTATGCTTATTGCAATATAGTGTGCAAAAGATGTATATACCGAGTTTGCAATGATTGCATTATATACCAACATGCAGCACATGAGTATATGCAGCACACACCAGCATGCAGCACGCACCAACATGCAGCATTACACCATGTATACATTCTATACAAGGCGCGGTATCGGTTGCGCCGATAGTTAGATCTATCGAAGTATCGGCGATAATTTCACACTATCACTATCATCCGATATGGTAATGCGTCACTATCACTATCGTTCGATGATAAAATTTTTGAATATTCAACTATCGCTATCGATCGGTTGCGCGCCAAGAAGGTATCATTATCATACGATAGTGCCACGCGGACTATCTGTTATCGTTCGATGTTGAGACTGATACTATTTGCCCATAACCGATTATGAAGGCACGCATCCCGCAATCCGCATTATCGGCCCTCATCCTAATTGAGTGGCCCACGGAGTCACTGTCTTGGCTATAGTGCAGCTTGGGACACCTACATTTGAATTTTGAAATTATTGGCCAATGGGATGTGGGAAATATGATCCGCTCCCTGCTTGTCGATGGCAGATGGTGGCGATATAAGAACACTTCGCCGGCGCGGGTGACACCTTTGTTTCACTACTTCACTGGGTGTGACTGCAGACGAGAGTATAGTATTTTATTCTCATACCGACTTACCCCATCGTCAGTCAGCGTCATGACACGTGCAAGCCGAAGGCATTCCGGGCCGAACTGCAATGCATCTACGGCCCGAACCTGGCTGCCCTGTGCGGGCTGGTGGCAAGCCTGGCAGCCGGTCTAGGTCTTCAAAGCGAACACGCTCGGGGCAGGTCGTATTGCGTGCCCAAGGCAAAGGGCTGATAAAGCGTACCCAGCAATCTCCATTCGACCCAGCGGGCAACGATGAGAACGAGTATGTTGTTGCGTGCGTAAAGGGAGATAGGACTAGCTATGGCAACGAACAATGGTTAGTTAGTTGGGAGGTAGATGGTAACCCTTTGGGGGATCATTGTGACACGTGGGAACCAGTGGAGAATTTGGCCGGCTGTAATGTGGAGATCGAGAAGCGAAGAAGATTTGCGCGCTACCTTGCGCTGCCTGATGCACCGCGCTCAACCGAGTTGTCACCCTGGTGGATTGAGCATAAAGACATGTTCCCGAATGTCTTTCGGATGTATAGGCAATTTTTAGCCCCACCTGCCAGTTCAGCGGGTGTTGAGAGGTTGTTCAGTGGAGTGGGCCGCATGCATGGAGATCTGCAAAAGTGCACCTCCGAATGCACCTTGAAGCACATCATGATGGCTAGTGTGAACACCAAATAGGATAGCTGAACTGTGGTGATTACCTGGTTGAGCTGAACGTGTGAATCAGTGATTGCGAGTGAGTGCTGAATATTAATTTGACTTGCCACAGTGCATGTGTTTTGACTGTTTTCCTCGACCTACCTTATTCGCTTAATGTTCGCGATAATAGGATTTGCGATAACGGCATCACATTTCAGTTGCCTTGTTTCCCCTTGCCCTTGCTGGCAACGACAAGCAAGGTAGCCCCACCAAACCTCAAGTGTGATGCCTAAGCAAAACCTATTGTTGTAGTCTCAGAATCGGTCGTTTAATTAGTCTTGTGCAGCGACTCGTGGCTTACGTGCAATGCCGATTATCGCCAATTAGACAATTATTGGTAATTATTAGTTGCCTTCAGCATACTATCACTATCGTTCGATATGTATGTGCATAACTATCATTATCGGTCGATAGCCAACATTTTTAAATAGTAAACTATCACTATCAACCGATACTTTCATTATGATTATCACTATCATTCGATAGATGGCGTGCTGACTATCATTATTCACCGATTGTATATTTTCAACTATCCGTTGGTAACCGATATAGAAAATTTCGACCGATACCATGCCTTGATTCTATACTGAGTGACTGCAATATTGTAAGTTGTGTATGCATCACATTAGCAGATGTTATGTATAAACCAGCTTGATCACGTTAGCAGCTGGAATATGTGACATTATATTACAATGCATCAGACATGCACATAAGCATACTTGCTGTGCATGTTAACTATATTCGAACCCATATAGTGTAAGGTGCCTATTCAATGATCTCAACACAATAATTAGCTCGTTATGATCCGGTGGAGTCGAGATACTCTTCGGACCACATATCGTTCTATTGTGGATCATTGAAAGGATTGCTCACCGGAACTATATGTGAAATAAACCAGCAACGCATTATTGTGAATGAGATGATCTCAGGACTACAACAACCCCTAACCTGATATATATCATGCTAGATTCATTCAGTACATGGTATGCTGATTAACATCCTGCATGATAAACTGTTTGGGAATGTTGAAATATCCAGAACTTATCTTCTTGTAAGTGTATAAAAGTGAACACACACACTAGGTACTAATCAGTAATACCATACACTGCACATCACCAAGCATTCATCATACATGTTAAGATTCACTGACTCAAAGTGAATAAATTAACTATATTATGTATGATAATATGGATCCCACTTCCAAACACATGTGCGTGGAAGTGTCAGTGATGGCGATACATAAGGGAACAGGATAAGAAACCATGCTGAAGGGCTGGATGGAGAATATCTCCAGACCCGAAGGCATTATACAATGCTCAAATAAGCAGCTGGTCACTGCTGAGCATTGTCCACTCGTCTCACATATCAGCTGGAGCAACTACAACAAGTACATTGCATTATGATAGTTGATTCAGAATTGATCAGCTCAATTTGCATGTAACATACAGATCAGTTTTCATATGATTTCTGACAATAGTATAAAGGACATTCACACACACATAAATGTGTTGTGTGAAGTTGCTGTGATTGTATCCAGCAAAGTCCAGATTTGTTCCAAATGAGATATATCACTTTGATAAATCTTAAGAGCACAGACCTATGCTCAAACAAATCATAGGTTGAGAAATATCACTAAAGTGGCTGTTTCCACTTAAGTTGATTAATATATACATAACCAGAAAAGTACATTTGCTGTGCATGGGTTTAAATCAGTAAAACCCAGAATGCTGTCAACTGTAAATGTTGATATACAGCACAACTCACTTATTTGCTATGAAAAAATGTCATATGCAAACGTGAAGTTCCTTGTAATGATTCTGTACTTACATTTCACATTTACACTGAAATATGTCACCACAGCAATATTTCAGACAGCTGAAAAAAGCTATAAAATAGGTGAAAAAGCTCCATGTTTAATTTCAAAATGAAAAATGTGTGCCCATTTTATGTAAGATTATGATTTTATACCTATTAAGGTATCAGAAAATCATAATGACACATGTCATATCAGTGTGACACCCTAAAATATTAGGTGTTGAATATATATGGGTAACGCTATTGCTATGGCAATAAATCGCTCAAAATGCTCTACGTTAAATACGTAAAACAACATTTTGAAAATTTTGGATTGATTTTTTTTACTAAAATGAATATTTATATATCAAATAACAATCCTTGATTTATGCAGCATGTGTAACGCCCTGTAACAACCCTAAAATTAAATGTGTGTAACAGGGGTGTAACGTACCTCCTAAAACACACTTTACGTTTATGTGGGTATTAAATGCAGTTTTGCTTAAAAATCTTTGCAAAAACGTCATACTGCTTATTTTTTACCTGTATTAGGGTTACTGATATCAAGTAACACCCTAAACACTGTATTGAGTAACAGGGCCACTGTAACTATATATGCTCTAAAATGCCAGTTTTGTTTCGAAAAACTTCGTTTTTTGGCATTATTATATCATGCTAAATCATCATAGACATGATAATACTGTGGGCAACAACCCAAGAACTGTAGGGCAACAACCCAAAAACTGCAGGGCTACAACCCAAGGACTGTAGGGCTGCAACCCTAAAACTGTATGAGCTGCTTTCTATAAGGACTGCAAGCTATAAGCTATAAGCTATAAAGTATATAAACAACTGACTGCCTATGTATTCACACTTCCTCAAGGGGGGAAGAAGGTGGATAGGATTCACACATATCCATTTCATATTCCGATCTGGTGATTTCTGATGGATTGCTTTTGATAAAATCACTGCATCCACAAATAACGTTGAAATCTGTACAACGTTGAATCCACCATCACTAATAAAGTGTAAACTCGGATGGGAAACTATATTCCAATGACTATAAGTTGACTCTTGCTCAGCATTTACATTCTCGAGTAAGTTTGGAATGCTGAACTATATACATAACATATAACCTGATACCATGCTTAATTGCATTTCCTGGATCAGAAGATGATAGTTATATAATGTATATATATATATCCCACCTGATGCACTTTGGCACTATAGCCGTACATAAGAGTGGGAAGGACAAGTGCATCGCTGTAAGACTGGTTGATATAGTCCCAGTGTTGAAGGCAGAATTTGGCACCCGAATAACAGCTGATAACTGTTGGTGACCACCATGCAAAACCTTCCAAGCGTAACTCTTTTGTCCTGAGATGCAAGTGAATTGTTCATAAATGTTGACATCACATAAAAGCATTCTGATAAAAACCCTATATATCCATGTGAGTTGTCATTACTACAAATGACATGGGTTTTGAATCGTCGAATGAGCATAACTCCAATGAATTCATTAGTACAGAATAGCTGTAGAGATTATTCCTCCGGCTGGATTGCAATCATTCACAATCCCTGTACATTCCGGTGACAAAATATTGCACTGGACTGATCACCACATTGGTATAATCTGTGATATATAAGTCACCAGAGAAAGCATTGCAATCAGCACAATGCTGTCTAGACTCACAAAGATGAGTAACAGATATTCTCAGATGTAATAAATGGAGGCACAATGTGACCTACGCTAAAATCGCGTATGCTCGGGCACTGTATTGTGACCTGCGCTAAGATCGTGTATGCATGGACACAACATGACTCGTGCCAATGACGTGGACATATATTTTTTGCCACGACATCACATCTGAAATCAATAAATCACTCAGAGTAAAGGTGTTGACATCAGTATAGCACCATTATACATATAGTCATGAGGATTTTAAAGAAGACATAGTCTCTCCGATATTGACAAACATGGTACATATATATATATCCATGCTCTCTGATCATATATTGATATCCCACAGCATACGATGATGGTAATAGCAAGCCACTTCGCCGCTGGAGGGTAGTGTTGTATATACACAGCACATGCTTGGGTACTATATGACCCACGCTAATGACGTGGATTCGGGCTGCATCCCAATAACTGCAATGCACCTTCGGTGCAAGGGGCTGCAACCCGAGAACTGCTATCCAGCTTCATAGAAAGCTTCCACGTCATCACAAAGAGGTCGGACCTCTGTTGTATTTGAACGGCGCTTGACAACCGCCTAGCAATACACTTCCTTGAGGGGGGAAGATGATAAGCTAGAAATACAACTAAAAACCAAATAAATAATAAATAATAAAGACAAATAATAAAACAAGTAAGTTGCATCATTGTTTTTGTTGTGGTAAGCCTGACTATATACAGTCAAACCATGCAAAACTCCATGAAAGTTGACACATACATCAGCCATGACATTCATATGAGCTTGATTTTGAAGACCTAGACATTGTATACATCTGGTCTAGCATGTATCCAGACTAGAATTGTATACTGACACGGTGCAAGCACTATAGCCTCTGCCACCGATGATCATTGGAAAGGGCAACCATTCTTGATACTTCATACATATCATCTGATTGGATCATTAAAGGTGTCAAGATTACTCAATGCAATATGCAGGCCACGGCCTGAGTACAACACCTAGAAAGGTCAAAGAGCTGACCAATGCAGCATAAATGCTAGCTGCCTTATGAAAGCCGGGTAACTTTTTTGGTAAATTACCGGTACGGGTATTACCGGTAAATTACCAGGTATTACTCTGACCATTCTTCAAAAACGCTCCTTAACAGTGAGGGTAATCTCGAATGGTAATTTACCGGTAAAAGTATTACCGGTAAATTACCCGGTATTACCTGACTCATTGTTCAAATTACCGGTAATGCGGCCACCTTAAGCTGCCTTGAAGGCTATACAATAAGCCTATTGCCCTTATGTCTTGATATGTATCCGTGTATTGGCATCTCTTTGAGGTAATTATGCCTACTGAATGAGCCATACCAACCATCTTGTCTTCATTGATCATTACATATCTGATCATATCGCCATTGAGCAATGCCTATTCTGTGAGATTATATATCACGAGGCATTTCATTAGTGCACAATAAACAATTGAAGTGCAACAAAGATCATCAGCTCTACATCATACCAAAAGGTTGAGTTGTTGTCAATTGAATTTTTTAGACACCATTTCTCAGAGGTCTATTCATCATAAAAGACAGAGTCTGTGCAATCATGGCTATTCAGCCTCCGACATAGCTGCATAGCTATTTAGCTTATGACCCAACCGTTGTTAAGCAGCCTCCACGCTATATGGCTGAAAAATGGCAAGCAATCTCTTCGGTCATTCTTGGGCATAGAGCAATCAAGCACAGCCAATCTAGAGTATTTATCCCAAAATTCTCTTCGAATTATTCATATCTTCTATGTGTCATATGAAACAACCAATATACCACCCTATGATGAAAGTCATCTCCTTCAGTGGTGATTTTGCATAGTGACTTTCTTGCTGTTTATTTTCTTCTCATGCTGCAGGTCTGCTGCATCCCTGTGTGATTCGTCCTCGATGAAAGAACAAGACATGTTGAAGCCAGTTTTGCTTTTGGATGAAGAAAGCTCAGAAGATGAAGTTACCAGCAAGTTTCGTAGCTGGTACAACGTTCCGGATGTAGCAGTGGCAAAGAGGCGCTTGCAGAATAAGAAAAACGCTGAGCGTGAAGCCAAAAGACGTAAGAAACAATGTCCTCAGTGGATGTTGGATAGTCAATGGTAGCTCTAGCTAGAAAAGTACATTAGATTCAGATTCTGAACATTCAAATGGGCTTGAATGCACTCAAATTTGTACTGAGTTGCAATTGTCCAAAGTTTTCACTCTGACATCATTACTTATTTGTGGAATAGCATACAATGGTATAAACCATCCACATATAGATTGATACCATATTTGTAATTTCATATCATTTTGGCACATAAGACAAGCATGCTTCATTAAGGAATGAAAACTCTTTCAAAGTTCATTCTGGAGTATTTAGAAATTTGTTGCCTCATCCATTAGGCCACGAAGTCTTGGAAAACCCGCAATCTGTATACGGTTTCCAAGCGCAGTTCATCCTCATTCTGAAAAGTGACAGAAATTTTATAGTCATACAATAAGTCACAATTCTATCGGATTGAAATGACACATTCATCATTCATACTTCTTTATCATAATAAGTCTCTGAATAGTGTTTGCCCAAAAATAACATGGGCACCATTGAGATAAGTGATCATGTGCTGAAGAATATACACATATCACTAGGCAATGCCATGTTCTATTCATAATAAAATGACATGTCAGCCATCCATCAACTACGAAAATACAACTCGTAGTAAGTTGTTGTCATTACGGACACTTCTTGATTGACTCTCCATTAGCTTCGATACCAAAGTTAACTTCGGTAACTCTCCATCACTGATTTCTTTGTTCATCATGACAATCATTTTCCAGAACATTGTCTAAGTTGGGCACACTATAGTGACCCTGAATTGACAAATGTATGTAAGCTGCAATCCAACAACTGCATTTGACATCATCTGGCATTAGCCACATTCAAAAACGTCAGGCATATTGCCAATATGACGTAGAGAGAATCAATGTTCAGATTGACATTGTTACCTCTAAAGCATTCGATGAGTAATCTCAGTCTGATTCTCTATCAAATCATTTTTCACATAACATAATGATTGAATAACATCCTCCATCACCATCTGATTGGTTTGATACATCTCTTTTTGCGAGGGGAAGGAAGAGTATAGATTCATTCATTTTCATACAGCTGCCACACCTTACATCATTGTGATTTTGCTTGGATGTGATTTTGCTTGGAAAATTAAAGATCTTATCAAAAATTCCAGCATCTGTGTATAGCAGCCATAAAATTGATGACACGGTACATCATGCCGATTGAAACATCAAATGAAGTCTTATTTGACTTATTGACACATAAAGTTCATTATGAAGAAATCATAAATGCACATTTCTCCGGCTCTATCATATTGTAGGGGCACTGACATAGGAGAACGATGGTTTTTCAAATGTGAATAAGCTATATTGTAAGCTTACGACCATCACTTTGACGTCAACAGCCTGGATGCTGATTGTCGAAATTCAAGAGTTGAAGGATTCATTGAATCAACCTTGATACATGTGTTTTGATTCATAAATTGTTGATCCATGATTTCTCCCCAAATCTTGAGAAGCTGGCACACAAGTTGTTGCCAATGTCTTGAGGAAAGCATCTGAGCAAAGGATTGCCAGTTGTGCCATCAGGCATCGAATTCCATAAACAGCAAAGCCGAGTGAGTAAATCCGCCACTCTAGCTAAATTGCCCGTCATTCCTTCCAGGTTCATGACAAGAAACAATTCATCAAAGTCATACACCAATGCATAAGTCACATGCATGGTTGCACAGTTTGTATCCGAATGCCATTCCATCAAGGTTAAGCATCTTGACAGTAACACTGGCCAACCAAAAGCCTTCCTGTCTTTGATATCTTGAGCACTCTCATTTCCAGCTCTTTGGACTAGGAAGCATCATGACTGTGCCTCGCCAGAACGCTAATCCTCAAAGCCGCACACTTGAGGCGAGCCTTATGAGACAGTGACCTTTGGCTTGTGGGGTGTCAACCCCTTATCAAATCCTGAACACTTGTTAACACCTGGAAAAATTTATCATGATGCAACTTAAGTGGGATTATAAGTTCCACATAATCATATTGTCTACGTATGCTGAAGGCATAACTGCCGCATATGATCACAATAGGTCGCAGCTTCTATAACATTGTGGCTTCTGAGTCAAAAGCTGATAGCCAATGACGTTTGCCAATAATTGCCGACCTAATAATAATCAAGCCGTGGAAATATGTACCCAAGAGGTTTTCATCCATCGGTCGTATAAATATATCAGGGCTGCATCCCAAGAACTGCAGGGCTGCATCCCAAGAACTGCGATGCGCCTTCGGTGCATTGGGCTGCAACCCAAGAACTGCAGGGATATATCCCTAACATTTTTTACCCTGCATCAAATTGATATGACAGGAGCAGGAATTGATCCTTCCTTGCTAAGGTGTAGTGAGCCTTGTGTAAATCATACCCTTACACAGATACGCATATGCGGGTACCAATATCTGTGAAAAAAAACTGCTAATGCTACCTTTGCCAAGACCGTGGTTTGTCATCGGATTCTGTGGCCAGTAAATCCGCGCTACCGGATAACTGAGGTGGACGGAGTTGTGATCCTGAGTTATGCTTGACACACATAACTAAAACGAATTTCACATTAGTACGTGGCGAATTCATTCTCACTCATCGCGATAGATGTTCGTCAAAGCGTGCGTACTGGACAAAAATATTGAGGAGTTGAGCAGACCGGTTAAGGATTATAAGTCCAATTCCGTTAAGCAGGGCCGCTCCGTTTGCATTAAAACAAGCCCCTTTGTTCGTTTATTATCGAAATCGGGCTCCCCATCACCGCCTAGGATCCTCCAAAGTAGCTTAAGGAGGGGAGGAAGAGTTGGGTGCACTATATCAGGCCGAGAATCGTTCGAATATAATTCGTTATAATCGTGGGATCATCGATCGCGCAAAGGCGACGACGGCTAGCGCAAACAATCCGTAACGTAGACTTCGGATGCTTTGAATCGTCTAGCACATACATGATAACGTGTGGATCAATCAGTAATCCAGCGTAGGATTGTATCGCGAAAACGCTCTTCATTGAACCTTGGAACGTCACTCAACGATACGATTTCCGGAAAGGTGGGCTGCATCCTAAGGACTGTATGGCTAAATGCCTAAGGTGAGGGACTAAAGTGGACTCAGTTCCCCCCAATAACCTAAAAACACCATGAGGGACGCCTCAAATCGGTGTAAGAAGACTGGTACCAGCAAGAAGCGACAACAACAAAGACATCAAAGACATATACAAAGGTATGCCCGTTGTGAGGTCACAACTCTCTTAAGAGGGGAGATCTGTCAGGGTTATGACCGATGACATATGTGTCATACATGTCATACGTGTCATACCTGTCATACATGTCATACCATGTCATGTCATGTCATGTCATATATTATTATGACAGTCGGTCGTGTCATATATTATTATGACAGTCGACAGTATGGTCGATCATGACTGTACAGGTCGAGTCGCGTCATACATTTATGACAGTCGACAGTATGGTCGATCATGACTGTACAGGTCGAGTCGCGTCATACATTTATGACAGTCGTCAGTACGGTCGACGATGACTGTACATGTCGCCAGATGATTATGTCATATCATCAGGCATCCCTGTCATCGAGAGTTCGTATGATTGAACTCGAAGATGGCAAAGCAAAGATACATCTTGGAAACAAACCAAGAACCATCTTTAGCTTTCAGCATGCGCAGAACTCGCATGTGCAGCATGAACGAACTAGTCGTTACTACCATGCTGGTCGTTCAACCTACGTCTCGGGTTCACAACCCAATGGCGGTACCATCTAAGATGATGGGTGACGTAGGTATAAAAGTGAGGAAGCGTTGTGCTTCAGCAGATCTTCTACGGAGACTGCACTCACAAAATTCCGCTCATACGTACACTTGCATTGTTGTTCAACTTTGCAGTGTTACTTTTGTATATTGATAATATATCGCGGCGCTTGTATGTTTAGCCGTAACAACACCTTTATTGTGTGGCATCCCGGGTTTTAACCGAGACCTCCAAACCGCAGTTTGGCGCTCTGTTTGAGCTAATGCCACGTTCGCAATGCAAGCTGGAAAAAACTGTCGTCAAAAAGATAGGGTTGCGAAGAGATCACCCATCTCTTCGAAAAGTTAACCAAAGGAAGTGATGAAAATACTTACATGGGGTAGATTTCCGCGAGGAAAACGCTCGTGAAGTCAAAATAGTCGTGAAAATAGCGGTTTTCCCGCTATCGAAGGGTCTGAAAACCTGCGAATCTTTCAAAAAGGAGAAGGTAAGTAAACGAGTGTCGTTGAACACTCTTCTATTGTGTGGCATCCCGGGTTTTAACCGAGACCTCCAAACCGCAGTTTGGCGCTCTGTTTGAGCTAATGCCACGATCGCAATGCAAACTGAAAAAAACTGTCGTCAAAAAGATAGGGTTGCGAAGAGATCACCCATCTCCTCGAAAGTTAACCAAATGAAGTGATGAAAATACTTAAATGGGGTAGATTTCCGCGAGGAAGACGCCGGTAAAGTCCAAACCGCCGTCAGAATAGCAGTTTTACCGCTATCGAAGGGTCTGCCGATCTGTGAATTTGTGAACAAGAGAAACTTCGAGTGCAAACGCGTATGATTAAGCGTAGCTAGAAAATTGTCATGTTACCATACAATATAACGGAAATAAAATACAAATCAACTGTTAGAAGATCGTAGTGCACCATCTCGTCGAAACTTCCCAAAGCCAAAGAGCGTTCCAAGCGCTAGCGTAAAACTCTTCTAGAGTGGCCCACAACAAGGCGTGGACATTCTGAAACAAAATATTGTTACCACATAAAATAAAATACTGCGCTAGAGCTGCTTTAAAATGCCCCAAAGGGGTTATCGTCACCGCTTACTTGAAGCGCGGTCAAGTCCGAAGTGTTTCGAAAATTCAGGGGGCGCTCCACTATAAAGTCAATTTATATATTTTCAAGAGAAAATCTTGTGATGGTTGTATAATTTTTGCACACTGCCTCTGCCCCCTGAACTTTTCATCGTAAGTCTCCCACCAACTGCCGGAACTACTGAGAATCCACATAGAGGACAGCAGCAACAAGATAATCAGGGTGCTAAGAACGAGTCTCTAACAAACTTGTAAAAACGATCAACACCCTGGTTAAGGAGCTACAGACTCAGCAGAGCATCAATGCAGCAGTTGCAACTCCAGCTCCAGCTTCAGCTCCAGCTCCTCAGGGAAACTCTCCGGGTACTGCACAGGTACCAGTGTTGAGAGCACCCCAAGGGTAAATCAGCCTGAAGATGCCACTGAAGCAAGTGGCCGGGTTGAGAGTATCTCAGAAGAAGTCCTTTCCAGTCTGACATTACAGTTTCCGCAGATGGATACTCCCTCAGAGCACATCGCACAGATGCAGTCTCAGACAGCACAGCGGCTGAAATCACAGAAGAAGCTGTTGTTGTACAAAGGGAAAGTATATGGACAGAGTACTCATATATTGGTAGATCCAGGTGTTAACATCGGAGTTCCTTATCTCTATGACGGTTAGCCCCCACACGGGTGTGGGCAGGTCGGTACCACCGAGTTCACTGCTTGTGGCGGGCTCTAGCGCGACGTAGATCGGCAAGGGGCAGGTGCCCACTTGCGAAGGACATACGGTAATCACCCATGTCAACCCACCTATAAGAAAACCGTAAATTCCAGGTCAGCCCGCTTTTCTCATCAACTTGGGTACCCCCCCGCCAGCGCCAGCGTCCTACATGGAATCTGTTAAGAATAGTGACCGCGATCTTTTAAGCCAGCCAGCACATTCCATAGCCATCCACGTGCCATCCGTACATAGCCAGCCACATTTCTTGAAACTTTCAAACCCTAGAAAAGTAGAGGCCCCTCTTCCTAGTAAGAGGCGGGGTGGTATCCCGCCTCTACTTAAAATTTCCAGCCTAGATTTCTTAATAAATATGAAATGTATGAAATGCCCCTTCAGATAGGCAGCCAGCACCATATTTCTTATTTCAGGGTGATTCCATAACAAAAAAAGTCCAGCCAGCTTTTCTCATCAACTTGGGTACCCCCCCCCTCCCCCCTCCCCCCGAAAGGCTGGCTGGTTCCTTAGCATAGGAGTTCCTTATCACTGAGTGATTATTGTAGGTCACGTTGATGACACAAAACGAGCCATAGGGTCACCGGTATTGGCTAGGTCGTCAAAAACAATACAGCGCTAGTCCTTCCCCAAGGACTGGATTTCAATATTGTCCTTCCCCAAGGATTGTCCAAGGAAGGACTGCCGGATAGTAGCCAAAAAAGTGTGCGTGAATCCAAACCTGTTAGATATATAATGTCGCCAATATTATCAACTTACGGATAAACCCTCTTTAGGGTTTCGAGATCAGAACGTAACGTAAACTTCCGCAAGTCCTAAAATATTAAGATATACGTCACGGGGAAGCCGATTTCCCCCCCACTGTATGGGGGCCTGCTTCTCCTTGTTTCACCCCTCGCCCCGAGTGCCTGTCATTTTGTCATCTGCCACCGCTCCGACCGTTCCGCACCGCACTCGATAAAACACCTAAGTATTTTATCTTATGCAGTTTTTAGACCGACCGGATCACCACCTGTGTTTCCTGTGTTTCAGCGATATATATCCCTTATACATATATCACTCCTTTCATCAGGTTATGGGCCAGACCACTTCTA